>JAGDQP010018626.1:5104-23428 GCA_022664845.1 Lepisma saccharinum | reverse complement strand
CTGGGTCTGGTCAGTGTTTGGATGGGTGACCGTTTCAGCACTCCAGATGGTGTTGCCTGTGCGGCGTCCACCCAGCGTCGTGAAGCCAATTGGGGAGCTACCTGAATAAAGAGGTAGCGATCACAGTTGAGGGCTTCGGCTCTCCTCTCCCAACACGTCTGGTCAGCGTGGGAGCAGTAGACCACCTCCTCCCTCCGGGAGAGGCCTCATCCACTAGTGGATTGAATATGGCTGTGTATTATATATATATATATATATATATATATATATAGTGTGTATGTTCGATTTGTCGGGAGGGATGCCGAGGATTTCCCTGATTCGTGAGGATTTAATCACCGGTTGTTGATTCCGAATATAATCCAAGCAAGGATAAAATCTTTGTATTTGTCCCTAAATATTTAATAGGTTGAAACTTACCAGCAGCTACTAGTTTTAGAATCCCCCCTTCGTAAGTTATAACAAATCGAACACTATATATAATGGATAATCATCTCATAACTATTGGATGCACGCGACTGAGATGTCCGGTTTCGAGCTACGGTTGAATAAACCCTTCCAGATGGAATGGAATATCCCCAAAACGTCACATTTCTTACGTCAGCACTTTACTACAAAGCTGCGGGCTCTATTTTCCAGTTTTATCAGTGCAGTGGAATACGGAGAATGCACAACTTAAGAGTAAAGTCACCGTAACATACCAGCCGGCCTCTAACACGGGCAATCAATAGAAAACAGCCCCACTGTTGCCACGCTAAATAAATAAAAGCTTGTATCAGCTGTCTAATTGTATATCGTATCAAAACAGTGTTTAAGATTATGCATTATTGCAAATTATAGAAAGAAGAACGTGGAGAGTAAAATGTCTGGCTGAAGAGGTGCTGTGTGGACAAGCAAATTGGCAACAGCGCGGCCGCTTTGAAGACCACGTGACTTGTGGGAGTCAGGTCGGTAATAACACCGCGGCACTTATAGTTTTCCTTCATGGATTCAGAATGGCACATTCTGCACGATTAACGGATAATATAGAGGTAAGATACTACTAATTAACTTACCGGATGTCAGTGGTTTGCGAATAATACATTTAATAAATGAATATCTTTCTATTTTAACTAAATAATAAGCAAAATAAAATGTTTATGTAGCTTAAGCATTAAGGAAAATCATCTTTACTTTCGTGCGAATTACGGCTTGATTCGGTTCAACCGTTGTCACAGGATGAGCGAATACATGTTTAATTTAATTTAATTTCCTTTATTTCAGCAGGCGAGGTTCAGCTAATAGCTGTTCTTCCACCTGGTTTAAAATGTGGGTCTCGTTACGATGGAAACGGTAAGGAGCTTAGGAATGTAATTAGGTTGCTAAAACCTTAAAAATAATGCTCTCTTTATAATCACCATTCTCACGTGATACACGAATCTGATTTCACTAAAATATTCCAGTTATCACGAAAATTAAAGGGTAGATTCAGAACTGTAATGCGGCTAAATTATTGACTGTAGTCCCCTCGATCAGCATGACAAGTATGCTTGGAACCAGACTAAACTGAGATTGAATCTAGTTGCTAGAAGAAAAAGATACTACTACAATAAGACCATCTCCGGAAAGTCATCCTCAAAATCAGTTTCTTCGAAATCGTTGCATCGATCCAGAAGTTATGTGACCGGAGCCAAAGATGAACAAATTCAAATTAAAAAGTTATGTCCGAGCCAGGGTTGGTTCGTTTAAACCTTGATTTAAAGCAGGTGGTTAAAAAAAAAGGGTTTAAACCAAAAAAACTAAAAGCAAAAATACCACAGATAGTGTGAACTTCATGCTGACGATTCCACATATTAAACCATCTGCGTTAATTTATATCATTTTTCGCCTTGTATCAAGGGGTCCAGGTTCGAGTGTCGATGGGCCCACAGTATTTATCTAAAGTAAAACCGAGTAGTGGTTTGGATGTCATCGTAAGCAGTAGGTCTTGTCCTTCATAACCTTGCTGTTACAAAAGGACGTTAAGCCTAAACAAACGAAACGAAACGAAATTGTATCTCCCTGCTTGTCTTTTTTTTAGAGAGAGAGAGAGAGAGAGAGAGAGAGAAGCCAAATGTAACTTGGCTAAATATTTTGATAGAAGTTAGCAAAAGTTATCAACTGCATCCAGTAATGTACGCAAGGGTTAGTTCATGGAGGTCCGAACCCCCTCTGAAATTCCGATATTTTTTTAAATCTACTACAATTTTACGCGAAATTTTCGATGTTTTCTGTAAAATTTACACTCGTACTGAATTTGGACCCCCGCGAAAGCTCTGGACCCTACCCTCCCTGAAATAAATTTCTGGGTGCGTACCTGACTGCATCCGTAGCTTATCACAGCAACATTAGCATGGATTGGACTTAGTTGTTTTAATTTTCTTGAATGATATCTACAAAACATACTAACTTTGTAATTTTAAAATTCCATTATTTATATAAACGTCTCTTTTGGCGTACTGCGTCTTCGGTTCGAGTCCAGGTGGAGGACAATTTCTCTCAGGGGCAAACCGAGTAGTGGCTCGGATTCCACTTTAAACTGCAGCTGTAGGTCCCGTTCTTCATAACTCCGCTGCTGCATAAGGACATTAAGGAGAAATAAATATATTTCTATCCATATCTAATATAAATAAATAAAGCAAAGTATTTGAACAGAAAAAAAATGGTTTAAACAAAAAAACTGGTTTAGACAAAAAAACTGGTTTAAACCAAAAAAAAACTGTTTTCTTAAAACAATGTTTTTTGCCAACTAAAAAGAAGATTCAACCTTCAAAATTCCTCCTCTTATTCGAGGAGATAAAAAATAGCCAAATTTTAAGTCTTTGAACTATTCCACTTCCTAGTCCAAATATCGATCCCTGTTTAATTTGCTGACGATGTATGATAGAGAAATGTAACTGAATAAGAATCACTATTATCAAACTTGAGAATTGAAATGATATTATTCAAATGTTATTTTTCCATTGGCAAGGAGTAAAGCGCAACATCGGTATAAGTACATAGCTCTTATTGTATCTTGAACGAGCTGCTGCTGCTTTCGGCATAACACAAATAGGCCCTAATGATGATGATTATTATAGGCAGCTATAAGTTAATGTCATCGCAGGTTTGAGAAGTGACGTCCCTGAGCGAGCTTATATTCCGGAAAAGAATTTGAGAAGTAGGAACCATGATCCCGCCATTTCCCGGATGGGGATAAGGGAAAATCAACACATCTTTTCAATACGGATTCAACCTTCACCACTGAAGTACGGGGACTAGGCGTATCCTTATCCTGTAATCAGATCCTAATCTTTCCCGCACTGACTCTTAACTGATGTGCAGATGGTAAAAGGCAACTTTGTTTTATTTTACGAATAGCGATTAGTACTGTTATCGAAATATCTATTAAAAGGGTACCACTGGGGTGGGTGGGTGAAGAGGGACAAGACCGACCCCAGGATGGTGGAGGAATTAATTAATACACTCGCTTTCTATGCCTGTGTTCATGTGTTCAAAACCCACCGTGATGCATTGAACCAAATGGTTCAAAGACCACTTTACGGAAAACAAAAACAAAAAAACTATACGTCCTGTCCTGTGAAGCTTGCCAGCTTATACCAGGTATAATACGTTAATACCAGTCCAAACAAATGAAGGGTAAGTCCCTCCAATACCGAACGGAGGGATTTCTTCACAAACTTGTCACGATGTGTTCGATTAAGCAGACAGAGGAGGATGAGGAAGCCGGCCTCGGGAACCGTATAGGCTAGGTAGTTTGGTCGCTGTCCCTGATGTTGCGGGTTCGAATCCTGGAGCATGATGTTTATGGAATTGAAACTGCACTGCGCTCATATCGTGACGGGCCGAAGTCGATAGTGATTAATATGTCCCATATGCAGTTCACCACATACAGAAAAATAGACAAAATGTTATACAGTATTGACATTTGTGAAAGGCATTCATAATAAAGCGTATAATAATGCTATGCGTTACAATTAAGAAAATACTCCGGACACACCTCTTCACTATAGTCTGAGAGAATCTAGACTTAAATAAAATTATTTGCTAATGCTAGTCCATGTTCTATGATAAGGCTATTTATATTATGTAGTACTTCCATTATTTATATGTTCAATTAAAATTTTATATGAATGATGATAAACGGTTTCTGGTGCCCGAGGATTAGTTCTTCTGGAGACAGAATCATGCAGAAGAGATATAAATCCTATCATCCCTGATAGACACGTGCGAAAGTCTATTGACTGTGGAAGAGTGGGAAGTACTTCATAATTTCCAAGCGGTCTATCGAAATTTTATTCTATCATATGTTAAGTAGTATAAGCATGTTTTGAGAGAGAAGCCGCGTCTAGAACCGTGATGGGGATCTTGAATTTCGAAAATCTGTCACTCTTGAAGAAGACTGGATGCTGTTTTCCTAATTATAATAGAGTGCTTCCACGCGTCACAACGTACTGACATTTAGAATACACTTTTCGACTGTAATTGCCTTATAACATCTCTTGACAAATTCATGGGAAAGGCGTAAGCCATAATGCCCATACAATTCATTTTATTTATTTATTATTTATCTGACAAATTCAAAAAAGGCGACTTGAGCGCATCGTATGATAGATGAGGCATTGGAGAACACATTCCCAGTGGACTCGTGAACCGGCAATTAGAAGATCCTTGTTCGAATCTTGATCACGCCGGCTGTAATTTTTTCTGTAATAATTTCAATATTTACCATACACAAGGTTATTTGTGGAAAAAGGAATGCAAATAGCATGTACGCGACCTCAATACGCTTAAACCATCTGAACAGCTTGAAATCATTTTTTTTAGTACATATTATCTTGTTACGCTCATTTTAATTTTTAGCGGAACGTTTATTGAAATCTGGAACAAATTATCGTATGGCTCAGGCGGAATAGAGATGGGGAAAGGGTCCACGGAGGAGCCGACAGGGCCTAAGTTGAAGGTACCAATACCGGCATTTGCTTGGTATAACAGGAGAAATTCTGAAAGAACCTCAGTCAGGATGGTCGGCCACTATTATCGCACCCAGGATCCCCCGAATGCAAAGCTAACGCTCTACCAACACAACTACAACCGATCGACCCATCTTCCGTCGTCTAGTAAGCCAGGTTGCTAATCATAAAGTGGCACCGGACGCCGAGTTCAATTCTGTTCTTCAAGTTATTAGCTATCATGACTTACCAATATCAGATTTTATCCCTTCACTAGAACCAGCCGAATGTAGGGATGATACCTCTATTAGGACCCCTGCGGTAAAGATGGGTTCGCCAAGGGACTTCATCTCAAGTGTCGGAAGATTTTTTTTTTTTCAAAATCAGCAGATCAATATCAAATGGAACTAAATTATGAACGTCTGAACTAACAATTTTTAATCCGAATTTAATTTTTGGATCTGACCCAGATTTGAGTAAGGCTTGGCAAAGGTTTTGTTATTCAATTCCGAATTACTTTTAAATTTTTCTTCACTCCCGTTACCTTACGTTAGCTGAGCGGGTAGGCTAGTGATTATTTAGATAAGGCTAAGTTGGATAACCATGATTTCCTTAAACTATATCGGTTCCTCTTTTTTCTTAAACCGTCAGAACTCCCAGAAATTAATAGAAATCAACGCCAATTGTTGAATTCTAGTAGTAATTATGACAAAGAGTTTATCTATAAAACTTAAAATGCCCTAAATACCCCATAAGTTTAAAACCCACGTCCCCCTAAATCTTCCCACTGATTTGAGAATTCTGGACAATCAATTGGACATCAAAGGAATGGAAAGAATGGTTTGTAAATTGAGCTATTCGAATGTGATTTTTTACTTCAAAAACTGCCTCCCAGGGAAAAGAAAAATCTTTTTAAGATACAGTAAAACCTCGATCAACCGTCACTCTCTGTTATCCGTCATCGTAAAAATGCGCATTTTTTATTAGAAATATATTACGTATTAACAGATTTTTGAATAAAAAATTATTTTATTTTTAAAAAAAAGAAGAAAGAAAAAGTTTCCCCGATGGTGGTTTGGAAGTGCTATTTACAGTACAAAGAACGTGGGTCGAGAGTGTGGGGATAGTGATGCGCAGGCGCAGTAGACCGATTCTGTCTGTACACTGTACTGTATTATCAACTTATACACAGTTTAATTTTCATTTCTCTTCCAAATCATTTGAAATCTCGTTACTGTACACGTTTATAATGAAATTTCTGTTATCCGTCTATTCGGGTAACCGTCACAGTCCCGGTCCCGACGGTGACGGTTAATGGAGGTTCCACTGTAATCATTAAGCATGCATTTTTAAAATATATTCGACAATGTGTACTGAGTCATACCCTGTATTTCCACAATATATTTTTAAAACATTTTAAGATTATTTTTAAAGAATGGTTGTTTTAACCATTCCTATCCTAAACTGAATTTATTCAATTTTGTTTTCAAAATAAAAATGTGTGAGTCGAATATCAAGTATCTATATAAAATTAAATGAGACTATTAGCAGTTATTGCAGGTAGTGTTGCCACGAGACGAGACAGAAAAATGGCATAGAAAACGGGACGAGATAGAGCTCTCGTAATGCAAAGTATACATCTTTTCGAGACAGACACTCTCTGGCTAGACAAGATATTTTCGAGAGGAAACAGCCTAAAATCTTGTCTCATCGGCAACACTAATTGCAGGGCAGTGGTTATTTCGATATAGAGGGTTTATCTAAATCATTCAAACAGTCCCTGACCTCGGGTGGCACAGAGGTTAGCGCGCTCGGTTTCTGTGCGCGTGGTGACGGGTTCAATTCCTGCCGGAGTTCATTGAATGGAGCGGTTTGGAGTGCACAAAAAAAAAAAAAAAAAAGCTGTACGTTTCGTGTTTAAAATCTTACCAGTTCGTTTAGGACGTCAATAACAATAAAATCAATCAAACAACCTAATTCTTCACGTCCTCCCAAACATTGCATAAACAATCCCCCATTTTAGAATTTTCGATAAAGCATTGAACATAAAGTGATCGAATGTGGCTTTCTACTTCAAAAACTACTTGTTGCAATTTTTTGGAACAATTGAAGTAGAACTACTTATGAGAACCACACTATCACACTCCATTTCTAAATCTGTCAAGCGAGTAATTCATTTTTTTCTTTAATCTGAACTGTTAAGTGAAAGCATGTTTTAATCAAACACACGATTTTTTAAAAATGATACTGGATAAAAAATAAAAAAATAAATAAATAAGGCTGGGAAATGTACTCACCTGTTGCTGCTGGTATCTCGAGATGAAGTGCCTATACACTGACAGTCTCGCTCGAAATCACGACTCTGCGCAACTGGTCCTATCTACCTCTTCAGTGTAGTTACGTGTGTGCGGAAGGAGGGGAGATCAGAATTGATAGACGCATGGGCGAGAAACGTCAGGTGGGGGAGAGAGAGAGGTCACGAAGAGGACCCTAAAGTTAACAATGTAGCAAAGAGGGCCAAAAGGGAAATACCCTCCCTTTCTATTGATCGTACTATATAAAGTTCAGAGAACATTTCGCTAGCTAGAAGGCGTGTCTATCTACAAACACGCCCCTTTCCTTTAAAGAACTTTAAACTGTACTTTCTTTTTTTCTTCTTCAACTTCCTATTTACCAACAGCACGGGGATTTCCACCTCATTGGAACAGTTTTATTGAAATACTTTTATTGTCACGTTTACTCAGAAAGCTACTCCTTCAAATCTTTATGAATGACTGTGTACTCAAGCCTTTATTTCAAGGTCGTGATTCACCTAACGGTAAACGTTGTGGTTGCATATATCAGAGGTGGAAATTATACGATAATTTTCATGTTCTTGTATCATGTACTGTACTGCAATGGTTTGCGTATCCACAAACCAAAAAAATGTAGTTAAAAATTAACTTTAACTTCCTTTTCACACAACATGAAGAAACAAAAACGTTTATTTTTACGGCAGAAATTTTTTATTATTTTTAACTTATTAACGTGGCGTGGGGGTAGTTACAGTTGGAAACTCGGTTCTGAGCAGAGCTGAAACGGGTCAAGTTTTGGACCGGCTCTAGGCTTCGGACCCGGTGACACGATTTAGATCAGGTAACCCAGAGGATAAAACAATTTTTTTTTTTTAAATATTTCCTTGCGTTTCAACTTTTTTTTTGTTTTTTTTTGTTTTTGTAGGGTCGAAAAATACGACGCGCAAATTCCCAGTTAGTTATATTTCCCAGACGCTCAAATTTCGGACCTGGTCATCTGAGTCATCTATGTTCGGGTCAGCCCGGGTCACCAAAAGTGACCCGGTTTCAGCTCTGGCATTGAGGAGGCAATCACGTTAGAATCCTGCTGCCGGACATATTGAGTGATTTTCCATAGAATTGAATTTATTTATGTCTTTCAGGCATCTCTTGCTCAGGCCAGGTTAGGGTAACGTAGAAGATGAGGAAGGTATCGACCAGGGCCTTACTTAACGTAGAATCCTAGCATTCGCCTGGTGAAACGGAGGGGAGACTGTGGAAACCTCAGTAAGGATAGTCAGTCCCAGGGCTCGAACTGGTCAGTGTGAAGTCCGCGACGTTACCACCTGGACCAGGATCTGGCTAGGTTTTTCCAGAGTTTCTTTCAGTTTCACCAGGCGAATGGCGGTATAGTACCGATACAAAGGCCAGTCGCTATAATTCCCCAATGCCTACTCCCGGAAGAGAATTCATCAAGAACATCAGTACTCAGATTTATAAGGGTAGACCATCTGAATTTGAATTGATTCATGGCCTCTAGGTATCTATAGCTCAGACTGTGATAGAGTAAGGGGAAAGAATAGGGGCGGAGTCGACCAGGGTCTAAGTTGTAGGTGCCATTTCGGCATTTGCCTGTTTTGATTGATGAGGAAACAAACCAGGAAAAATCTCAGTCGGGATGGTCAGCCGTTGGTATCGAGAGCCTATCACATAAATATATGTGAATACAATGTTTTCCGAATTTCTTCAATAACTGATGCACAAGTTTTACAATTGTTTATTTTGAATTGTTACTTAACAACTACTTACATTAAAACAATGACTTAACTCTTATTAATGCTGTAATTTCCAACCATCACATTTGTTTAAAAAGTGAAATGTGTAATCAACATCATCAGTGTTCTGCCGAAAGAGGTAGATCCACGGATTCCACCAGGATTTTTAGTTTGGGGGGATGTAAAGTCAAAATTGGGAGGCTGTAAGTGGAGTTTTGCACGGTTTCTATCGATTTCTGACCGAAAAAATAAAGTTCGGGGGAATGTCGACAATTTGGGGGATGATACCCCGCCAGAGGGGAGGTAGTCTGGCGGAATCACTGGGTAGACCCTTCAAGGCACTGTACGTTAAGCCCTCTCTGTTAAGAACATTCTTACGCTTTCTTTTTCTCTCAGCGTACACTTCATCTTCTTGAGAACTATCAAGAAGTTACATCTGTTTTCTTCCTCTTCCTCTTTACCACTCTTCAATTGCGTCTCTCAGTATGCAATCCCTGGATAAACAATGTTTTAACCAGTTTACAGCAAAGAAATTAGGAAACCTGCAGCAGGAAACCCATATTGCTGCAGTTGGACTTTGTGAAGTAAGATGAAATTCGAGATGAAGAATATAGGATGTTTTATTCAGGACGAAAAAAAAGTGAAAAGCATCTAAAAGAGGTCATAAAAGTATACTACATCAGTGAGAGCATGATGATGATGATGATGATGATAAAGATGAAAGGAAGAAGAAAGGACCTGATAATGATACCAGCCCATTGTCCGGAAGAAGCTGTCAAAATAAACTACAAATTTCGGAAAGAGTTAATTCAAAGAGAATAGAAGGGCAAAGGTATTATAGTGATGCAGAAGTAGTTGAAGGGTCTGATGAAAATACAGTAGGAGGGTACAGACCATGTAAGAGAAATCTAAAAGGCCAGAGATTGATTGACTTTTGTAACCAAGACTCAATTGAGTGAGAAATAGGCGGTGGGAAAATGACTGAAATTCGGTACAAACTGAGTGCTGTGCTAAAAGACAATAGGTAAGATATTATTAATAATATCGCCATTGACATTACTTTAATAGCTGGTTACTTGATGCAGTGGTAGAGTGGTGGGTTCAATTCCAGCGCCGACTATCCTGAATGTGTATTTTCCATGTTTTTTTTTGTCAGTTACACCAAACAAATGCCGGGCTAGTGCCTTAAAATTAGGTCTTCGATTTCTTTCTGCATCCTTTCCGCTACCCTATCCGAGCCTCTGAACCTTAGATGCATGAACGCCATAAAATAAATTCAAAATCACAGTTCAGAAGAAGAAAGAGAAAGAAAGAAGAAAGAATGGGTTACAGAAGAAATGCTGAATGAATGGAAGAGAAAATAAAAGCAAATAGGTACAGAAGAAACTAAAACAATGCACAGAAAATCAAATAACGAACTTGAAAGAGGAACAGACGAAGAAAGAGAAACATGGATGAGATAGGAATGTAATAAAATGAAACCAGGAAGATACAATGTGATAAATCGGAACAAGAAAGCAAGTATGATGAATTGGAAGAAAACGAAGCGAAACTGTCTACCCGTTGAAGGGCAAAAGCAGTGATCTCATTAGTGATCATACAATTATATTGAATAAGTTGGAAGGAATACCTAGATAAAATGTACGAAACATTTCAACACACACACACACATTAAATATGGAAGGATAATAAGAAGTAAGTACCGAGCGACCATGTCTGTGGCTTAGCATACCGGAGTAGGTCGTAGGTTCAATCTGGCCATCCTGACTGAGGTTTTCCCAGGGTTTATCCTCAGTCACTTCAGACAAATATCGGAACCTTGAACTTAGGCCCTGGCCTGATATTTCCCTCATCCTTTCCCCTCCCTATCCTGGCCTGAGCCTTTCATGCCTAAAGGCAATAAATAAAATTAAAAAAAAATCAGAAGTAAGTGGTGGCCATAAAGGATTCAAAATACTCAGAGAGGGATTTGAGTAGCGTCTTATTAAGACGAAAGATGGAAAGTCGTGGTATTCTAGTTGAAGTGACAGAAAATGGGAGAGAAAACGGAAAATAAAATAAAGTGTAACGACTCTGCAATGAAATTTATAGCTCAAGAAAATAACAAAGCATTTTTTTTTTAAAGGAACAGTAATGATTTCATTGGAAGAAGAATACAAGAAGATGCGTTAATTACCTGCTTAATAGCGAACTCAGCGAATATTAATCTACAAATACTGAGTAGGAGATTATACGATAGGGTGAATGCAGAAACAGAAGAAAAACAGTTTAGATTTCGAAGAGAGAAAGGAACATAGAACGCTATTCGCTTGTTAGTAACAATAGAAGGGAGATAGATATAGAAAGGTAAAGAAAGTATGCGTTACATTGGTTGATTTGGAAAAAGCATTCGATCGAATCAACTGGAAATCATAATAGAAGTATTGAAGAAGGCAGATGGTGCAAGGGGGAAGATAGAAGACTTATAAGGAACTTAAATCTATTTAAATCAGGGAAGAAGGGTAAAAACTAGACAACGACTTATGAGAACAACGACAATAGGTCGAAGAGTAAGAGACAAAGATGCTGTCTCTCACCCACTTCTACTACAGGCTGTAAAGAGACATCTCGTAGCCAGAGCAGCAGATACGAGCAATGAAAGAAAACATCAAGTATATTACATTTGCAGATAACATGACTGTTTTCGCAGCAAATGAAATATCACTTGACAGGACGTGAAAACAGATGAAGAGAAGCTGTAAGGAAATGGAATAAATTAAACGTAAAAAACAAAACCAAAACCGGAAGAGTAGCAAAGTAAAACTAATGAAACAAGACCAAACAACAACATTGGAAGAGAAAAGGTAGAACTTATATCTACCTTCAAGACCCTGGAGAGCATAAAAGTTAGGATATAAGATGTGAAAAAGAGTTAAAGGTGAGAATGGGAATAATGAAGAAGGAATTCATTAAGAAGAATTTTCCCGTGAACATGTTGGATGACAATAAATGAACAATTAAAGAGAAGATGGGCTTAAATGTGAAACTAAGAGGTGGACTTATATCAACTTATTCCATAAGTAATGTATTTTTTTGGTCGTGAAGAAAAGAACGATTACTTAGTCAGGAAAATAGTATC
The DNA here is from genome assembly GCA_022664845.1 of Lepisma saccharinum. Taxonomy (NCBI): domain Eukaryota; kingdom Metazoa; phylum Arthropoda; class Insecta; order Zygentoma; family Lepismatidae; genus Lepisma; species Lepisma saccharinum. Next base: position 11,295 of record JAGDQP010018626.1, on the reverse strand, counting down.
CATCGGACTCAACAACACTCTGCCACTTATCAACCAGTTGTTGAATGCCCTGCTGAGAGAAGTAACCGATTTTAGATGCAAGGAACTGGGACACTCTTCGTTACACGTCATCCTCATTTTTACAGTGTTTTCCCGGATAGGTGGTTTTGCAGGCGGTGAAAAAAACAGTAGTGTGTTGGTGAAAGATCTGGTGAAAGCGCCGGCTGGGGAGTTTCTCCCAACCACATTCTCCGATCTTAGCACAGGTCCTTGTTGCCGTGTGTGGGCGCGCGTTATCACCGTGGGTCAGCACACACTTACGATTAACCAGAGCAGAACGTTTCTCCAACATTGAAGTCCGTAGGCGTTCAAGCTGCTGGCAGTAGACATCTGCATTGATGGTCTGGTTACGTGGCACGAGCTCAAAATGGATTATCCCACCAAACACTCAACATCACTTTGCAGGGGTGGAGATTCTGTTTTGGCACAGTTCCTGCCCCCCCCCCCCCATCTTTAGGTACCCACTTTTCATCCTTTGTCACTATTATATCCGTGAGCAGGGCACTGCAGATGTTAACTCGCTGCTGCTTCTGTTGAGGCTTTATCGCATGGGTTTCCCATTTTCCGTGTTTCGACACGTCCTGCAGATGACGATGAATGGTCAAATGGGTGACATGGAGTTTGCTGGCCAGTTATCCAACAGTTTGCATTGTATTTGGCTCCACCGCTGCTCGCAGGGCAGCGTTGTCCAGCTGCACAGGTCTTCCTTCTCGTGGCTTCTCGGTGAGGCTGGTGTCCCCAGATCGAAACTTTGGAACTACCTCTGGCAATTTCGCACATCCACAGCACCCTACGGCATTGATGTTTCGTGTCGCTACACAGGCTGGATGTCCTTAGTGACATTCATCCAGCATGACTTGCCGTATGTGGTCCTCTGACATTGCCATGATCAAACCACAAGCTACACTTCCAAAACGTGAAGTAGACCGTTCTCCATCTATACACATGACGTTCTGATCAAGTGCCCTATATGACTTAGCTATGGCACTTGGCGTCTACTTCACTATTCGCTCTTCAGATGGCGTCATTGCAGCGGTCCTTGCACATTACTTATGGAATAACTCGGTAAGAAAGGGTGAAGGAAGAAAATTGGAAGCCTGGGAAATATGGACACGGAGAAGAATGAAAAGAAACCAGAGGGTGGCGGAGAGACGAAAGATTAAAGATATTCCCTTCCCGATATCATTTCCACAATGACGTTTCCGTGTTTGTATCCGTCTGTCTGTATGTATGTATATATCCAGAGAATTTTTCGTCAACGATAAGTTGATAACTCACAACTTTACAGTTTCAGTTGAATGTGGTACACACGCTTACGTTGGCGTCGAGAAGAGGCCTATTGTTTTTGGTCAACTTGAATCCAATATGGCGGATCCAAGATGGCGGACGGTGTGTGTAACATGTGTCAGAGAAGCAATATTTGTTCCAATTAGTTTTGCATATGCTCACATTCATGTCAAATTCTATCAAAAGTAGTGATTTAGTAGTTTACGATAGCATTACATATGTATGAATGCTCATAAATATGCAAATTGGCCGGATGAGTCACTAAAATTAATACAATACACAATGGGTCGCGAAGAACTTTGAATTTTAATCAATTTTAAACCAATCCCGGCGAGACACTTGGCGAATGCACAGTGCCTTGTTAGAGCTATGAAGGTGTGGTTGAGAAAGAAGACGAATCCAACTTCTTGGTAAGATTAAGGATAAATAGAGAGCACTTACTTGTTAGTACCTTTAGAAACCTGTACATTTTGGAAGAGCATTGATTGATATTCATGACGATGAATACTTAACAAAGCAAAATGTAATAGTCAATAATTATTTTCTTCACTTTGGTTGTAAAGGTGATTACAATATTGGACCATAAGACAATTTGTTACCCTAACAGGTTGGTTGAATGGTTACTTGTTTGTTCTTACAATTTTTCATAACCAAATTACTGTGATCAACGTATCAATAAATGATTTATGTATTCTTAACCATTATTTTCGTTGCATTTTATTGCGGTACATAATGGGTATGTACAGGATCATAAAACTCGAAAGTTTCATCTGTACTCTCAAAGTACTAAAATTTAAAGTAATGAGAATCCTTTATTCGACAATGTTTCTTTCGAGCATCGTAGATTAAAGGTATCGTATCTCCCCCCCCCTCTCTCTCTCACTTGGTTTTGTTTGTTTCTTTGCCCTCCTTCGGAGATAATTATTCTGGTAACTTTCTGATGTATGTCTTAAACTTGCTACAAGTGTGAGGGAGGGATGGCACACTTCGGGGAGCAGCTTTGCGGGTTCAAGGGTGAGGAAGGTAGTTTGTCAGGACAAAAATATCATCCCGGCATTCGCCTGTTGAAACTAAGCAAAACTGGCTTAGTCATGATGATCTGCTTGTGTCCCTAGTACAGGACCGTTGGCATGGACTATGAAGGCTGGGTAACTTACATTATATTTTATAATTAACATTCAACATATTTGGACAGACCCTTCAAGGCACATCTACATTTGTCTCCGTGTACAATTTTGTTCCTTAATGCAATCTATTCAGAGTTACCAGAAACCGGATATAGGAATAATTCAATCGGTTATTGCAACAACAGCATTTTGAGATATTCAACAAATTTTGTTTATATGATTCGAAATAAAACCAAATCAATCCTTTTTTTGCCTAAGACGATGCGATGGTGCATTGGCACATTATAGCAGGCCTTTTCAGCGAACTTAGTTTTACAGTAATGGGTCTCTAATAGTCTGACGTACTTGTAAAAGTCCGCTTTCTGCGATAAACCAAAAATTTGTTCTGAAAAGAAACTTTCGACTTATCTTTTATGACATGTTTGACTCATTACATTCTTTTCTTTAGTTCACATAGGTTCGTGGTGTCCTCAAATCTTGCAACGTTCTCATTTCCCGACGTCAAACAATGATGAAATTTTGCACAGCGACATAAGTCTGGTGACAATACAATATTCCATTGTTACTTTAATATATTTTTATATTATATTTTAAAAGCATATTTTTTTTTTTCAAATAGGGACTTATTTATATTAAAATAAATACTAGCCTGCAACGATGTTGGGTTTGACTGGTTGCAGAACACGTTAGGATTTGGGTCACAAAACATTAGCTTGAGAAAAAGTATCCAAACATCGAAATAACTCGAAAAAACTAGAGATTAGCCTGTCACCGAAGAAAAAAGACGTTATTTTCGATTGAGAGTGAATGGGCTAACTCGCAGTAGGCTGAAACTACGTACTAAAATATTAAGAACACCCGCCTTAAGTCGGAATCTTATTTTAGCCAGGTTTCTGTGCCATAGGACATGGCCCCGCTCTTGAATATTTTTTTAACTTTTTTTTTTTTTGCTTTGGAAGCTAAACGACACATCGAAGGAAAGAATGGATTTGATTTTCGAACTCCTCGGTTATTTATTTATTTATTTATTTTTGTAAAAGTAATGGGTTACTCCAACCTTCCGTTTTTAGGTATTACTGACTAGTGCTTGCAGATTGTTTTTTTTTTTCAATCTCAAGAACGAAAATAATAAAACAAACTTTTTAAAGACATACTTTTCTTAAACAATTCGTACTAAAAAGTAAAAAAAAAAAAAAAAAAAAATGTTTATGCATGGCTAAAAAGAAAAGCATGTGGAACGCCAATTCAAAAATTTATTAAGTGACTGATATGAGAACGCGCCGCATGATTTTATTTTTAGTCGTCCCTAAAAAAAATTTGCTTTTTAGTACGAATGGTTTAAGAAAAGTATGTCTTTTAAAAGTTTTATTACTATTTTTTTTTATTTGAAAACGGTGCATGATTTTAATGTAAAACGAAGTTCAGACCTTCGAAAAAGAAATTGTGAGTAAAGAACACATTTTAGACACTGAAAAAAATCATGTAAAAATTAACTGTATTACATTATAATAATTATTATTATTTACTAATGCAACAGTGGTATTAAAATGACTCTTGCTTTCAGCAAGTAATAACCCAGTGCTCGTGAATTAGGGGCTAAGGTAGCAACCACGCTTTGGATCGAGAATGAGTAGGCATCTTGGTTCGAATCCCGCGGCAGACCATCCCGACTAAGATTTTACAGGGATTCGTCAGTTTCAAAGGCGATAAGATAAGAGAAAATGAATTGTAACAGCACTATGACTTACTCCCTTCCCCATTTCAGAGGCGAATGCTAGAATGTAATCTTAAGTAAGTCCTGGCCTCTATATTACCCATGCCCTCCTCCACCCGATCTCGGAATGAGCCTGAGATACGTAAAGGATATGAATAAATTCAAATTCATTAAGAAATGCCCCCCAGTCTGGCTGGCAGTTCTATGCTTTGAAATACTGTGCATACCCTAGAATAGTTTTTTTTTTGAACACTTGTATACATCCATTACTGAATTTTAAAGAACATTTGACATTCTGGCTTTGAGGTTTCCTCTTTCCATCGTCAGGATCCTTAAAGGAATTTCTCCATTTAATAAGATCGTTTTCCATGATCTACTACGAGTAGACATCTTCACCGTTGTTTTGCAATCCATGCCATAAAACTCAGTGAAAATGTCTATCCGGTCCCCGGGTGAAACATGTTCAAAATATTTTCTAGAACGCTCTCAGTTCTAGTCGCCTTGGTGCTCACTAGTTTTCTCGAATAGTTCTAAGCATTTCCCTTCGACTTCTTTTAATTACTTCCTGCTTATACTCCGCGCTTTTTACAGCTTTCTTGTGCTTTTCATTTTCTTCAACAGGAACACAAACCTCATCCAGCTCCATATTTTTGGCGTTAATAATTGTCAGTTGAGCTTCATGCGTAATGCTCGAAGTCAAGGATCTCGTTTGCTAAGGTATTATAAGAAGATTACAGGGTGGGGGGATAATCAGTCACATTTTTTAAAAGTTGTAAGAAAACACGCATTTTAAGGTGTGAGCACTTGAATTTAAATTTATTTTTGGCCCTCTACCACATTATTGGCCTAGGCCAAAGTGCCTAAAGGCGAAAAAAAGCAATTTAAATTCAAGTGATTACACCTTAAAATGTGTTTTCTCACAACTGTCAACATGTGACTTTGATTGTTTTTCCCCTGTACTCTTCATATGCAAAAACTGGACATCTTCCAGAGAGTTCCGGTTGCGGTTTAAAATCATCTTATATATATAAAGGACGCGTCTAGTAGTTACGCAAATAACACATTTAATAATATCCATGGTTATACTAGTATCTTTTCAGCCAGATCAGCAATGCAGACCTTCTCCAAACTTGCGCACGCGCGCTATGCGCTGTATGTATGTGAGAGTGCATACCAAAACAACATTTGCCAAATTGGATGCGCCAAAGATAAAATTAGATTCACTACAGACTTTTTTACCTGGGCTTCTCTACCCCTCAGGCATGCGTGTGGTTTACCAGGTAAAGTAATCAGTAGTTAGAACCGATTAGGGTTTTTTACAGAATACTGCATATTCTGGTTTTCACCCCCTCTAGCAAGAAAACTCTTCTCGCGCTTTCCTGTCTTTTTGTTTCGCCTTCTTTTTTTCTGTCATACACAAACCGACGCACGGTAACTGTCTTCGTGAGATGGAAACCGTAGCATCCACACCCGCGACAGAGACTATAGTTGCATGCATGCAGCCGGAGGTCGCTAGTAAAGTAGAAATTGAAGAGCGATCACACCTAGGGCGGGACTATCCGCGGGTCCTGACTTCCCAAATTTTCTTATTCTTATTCCGGAGAGCATAGATAAATGAGCTGCAGAAAAGCTATGAGGAACATGGCATGAAAGTAAACGTAAATAAAACGAAAGGAATGGAAATTGGAACAAATTAAACCATAGCAAACATCAAGATTAGAAGATAAACTATTTAAAGAAATACTTTTCTTAAACAATTCGTACTAAAGAGTAAAAAATAATTTTGTTTATGCATGACTAAAAAGAAAAGTATGGGGTGTGCTCTCATATACAGTCACTTTATAAATTCTTGAATTGGCGCGCTCCATGCTTTTCCTTTTAGTCATGCATAAACAAAATTATTTTTTATTTTTAGTACGAATTGTTTAAGAAAAGTTTACCTTTAAAAAGTTATTATTATTATTATTATTATTATTATTATTATTATTATTATTATTATTATTATTATTATTATTATTATTATT
>JAGDQP010018625.1:17298-29790 GCA_022664845.1 Lepisma saccharinum | reverse complement strand
AGACAGACAGACATGGGATGTAACCAAAGATGATGTAAAGCCCATATTTGAGAAATTGTCAATTTCGACCAATATGATCAATGCGGCTAAGCTCTGTCATTAAAAATCCGATATACTCAGCCTTCGTGGTTGTGATTAATGTCGCGGTCTTCACATCGGCACTCTGGAGACACCCGGAGTCGAGTCGTACTTAGGCTTATAGCCTTGCCCATCTCTTTCCCGGAAGAGTACTCGCGGAGTGAATTTATCAGTCACACTTGGGACAGAATTACGTCATAGCCGTTTGTGCACCCCATTGATGTGAATTAAATAAATGAAAAGATTTTACAATCGTAGTTCATAAAATATGTCAATAACGATCGACTATATTCCATTCTACATTATCTATTTCGTCATGTGATAAGTGAGAACATAATTAGCACGCTTTGCTTGGAACTAGTAAGAATTTGAATTTTATTTATGGTCTTTAAGCGTGCAAGGCTCAGGCCGGGATAAGGGAAGAGGAAAGGATGCGGGAAGGTGTTGGCCAGGGCCTGAAGGTACCATCCCAACATTTGCCTGTAGTAACTGAGGGAAAAACCTGTCAGGATGGTTGACCGCTGAGATTGAAGCCACGACCTCCCGAAAGCTAAGCCAACGCTCTACCCCTGCGCTACTGCCGCTTGATCGAACTACTAAGAGATCAGTGTTCCTCAGAAATACATATTAAAGATTATCGTTGAATTCGTTCTTTCTTACTATATATTCTATTTGAGGTGTAATATGATTGTATCAAAGTATTTGGTACCTACATTCTAGTGCTGTGAAGACAATCGGATCAAATGTTTTAAAATTTAATTTTTGCGAATCGACGGACTTTTGTGGAAATCTAACCTCCTTACTACGATATAAGTATAAATCCGGTTACAGCGATTTTTGTTTATTTTTTTATCTTATTTTTGTCGGTCTCGGAAGATTTCCTATATTTGATTACTTTTTGTGCAACGACAGTGAAATTTTGGAGGAATTTTATAAAATTATTGTGGTATTTGTTAATTTATTTAACTTTTCTGGCCGATAATTCATTTTCCAGAGAGGTTTCAAGTATAGTACTTTAGTTAGTCAAGACAATTTTTTTCATTTCAAGACCAAATGTACCACAAGAATTGGAGATTTAATTAACAATGTGCTCCACTCTCGAATTTTTACAATTCACGATCTATTGAAGTATAGTGATCGATGTTGGGAAGGCCGACGAGTTACATGTTTGACTAATGAATTAGGGGAAACTATCTGTAGATAATCCTCATTTTCGAAGAGAAACCAGTAGAGTTCAATTGAGCGTAAACTAGCACTTCTGAGGTACGATTTTCAGGCTTTTACTTCTATTATCACACAACCAGTCCAACACTTTTTTTTTTAACCGAATAATCTGTCAGATGTTTCGTTTCAAGAAGCTTGACCACTTCCACTACATTGCTTTTTCCAGACGAACATGATGGGAACCCGTCCCGCTGCTTCTAATCGTTGCTGGCATTCAGTTCGAGATGTTTCTGTTGGTGATTGTAAGTGTGGACAATATTTGATGTGTTCGGCGAGATAGAGTAGGGCTGAAGCAGACTGAAATAAATACCTCTCGAGAAACTCGAATTAAAATTCGACCTCGGAGTGGCCAAGAGGTTATTAGCGCGCTCGCTTTTTGTGCACGTGGTTACGGGTTCAATTCCCGCTGGGATTCATTGCACGGAGTGGTTCGGAGCTTACTATACCTGTAAGTCCGGTCCTTAGAAGCTCACCAGTTCGTTTAGGAAAATATTTCTATAAATGATGTGTTTTGTTAAAGTATTCAGGAAGGTCAAGAGTAATATATATATATTTTTTTCAAAAGCTGTGACTTAATGTTTATTCCATGAAGTATATGTAATCTACTGTTAATGAAAAAGAGACTCAGCAGGTTTTGCCAGAAAGAAACTACGCTCACACATGTTTGAAACAATCCTCGAAAGACACATGCTTACATTGTATGCTCGGAATTTCAATTGTTTTTCTAGTCTTAATGAAATATGGGTTCATGTATATATTTTGTTTAGTTTGTACTGTGTATTGCTGTGAGAATTGTTTTATACGTTCGTGGCGAATTTTGTTGGTAAATATATTAACCGTTTTCCTTCTGTGCAGGGAACACGTCTAGAAGATCAACGAAGTTCGTTGCCACCAAATGGTGAACCGAATGGTGAACCAGAGCTACCTGCAGTTCCCAACCGAGGCCCAACAGTACCTGATGAGGATTTCTTCTCATTAATTTTAAGATTACAGTCTGGACGAATGGAAGACCAGAGAGCCACCGTTCCCATGAATTTCCAGTCCGACAAAAGAAATACCGGTAGCAACACTAAAAATGGTAAAAAAGAGAAAAAGAAGTGATTGACTTCACAGAATTGTAGATAACGATACATAAAATGTGCGCTGTTAGGATTTCTTCCATGAAAATGCAGTTACAGCCATCTCGAAGTTGAAACTAAATATATGGACAATGCCAGAGTTGAATGTATATAATAAACCAAACAATAAGAAAAGTAATGTTAGTATTTTAAACGTGATGAAATCGGAATGAGTTTTATAAGAAAAGATTTTTAAAATAATGCAATATATATATTATGCATTCAATTGCTCTTGAATGCAAAGAGAGGAAAAAAAAATCTATTATAATTCTGATAAAGTATAATATTAATTGTGCGTATTTTTATTCGCATCCTGTTTGAAAAAAAAAGTTGACATTTAATGCGTGTGTATATAAAATTCTATGGTAAATAGGCATGTGCCAAAAATTTCTACTGAGTCTGTTAACAGTTTTCCCTCCCTGCCTCTTCGTTATGGATTTTATTGTATAATGGTGAAGGAGCTTCTTGGGCAAAGTTATTAAAACATAAACAAATAAAATCATAAAAGAAATGTTGTAAATACAAGTGCGTTAGATGTTTACGATGTGAATTTGCTAGATAAAGCAAAATCACTAGATGAATGTTTCTAGTACGCACTATTTAAAATACGTCTGATTTATACATGTGATATTTGACATATCTATAAGCCGTAAATTATGAATTTTTGCCTTGGGAAAAATAGCATAGAAAGTATGCAATACTGTTACAGGGAGACTACGATGAGATGGCGTAGGTATTATTCTATTTGTTACGAGATGTGCTTTTAGTCCATGCATGAAAAGAAAAGAACTGGTCAATAGAAAAGCTAGTCAGCGTAAAAATGCCGTTATGTCAGTGTACTGTATATATTTGTGTATAATACGCATTGATGTTTTTTATCATCCAAATTGGACAGGAACTTGGCCTAATTCTGTATTATATAAGAGTAAATAACATTTAAAAACCCCTTTTTTTATTCCTCGACCCACCCACCACCTTCTGCCCTTTTGTTAGATACGTGAAGCGAATATTTTCTATTCTGATACTTGCGTATAGTGTAGACATTTTTGATAAACCATTTTAATGCTTTTTTTTTGAGCTTTCAATAAATGATAACGTTAGGTTTGCAGTTTCTACATAAGTACGTATTACGTCACTGACGGTTTTGTATCAAAACCTTAGAACATAAAAATATACTTTCGATTTATTTCTCCTTCGGTTTAGTTTTATGTTGTTGAATTCCTGGAATTTTATTTCAGGAGCCTTCCTGTTGATTTATAATATGCGTGATGCGTCGACATGCTCGTAAAATGTTGAAATGAAGTTGCGATTGAATGTACAAAAGACTATTCTTTTAATATACTGCCTGGAAATTGCCTTGACGAGAGAGCTTGTCCATGATTTTATCTGTAGTGACCTTAGTGTTGTTGATACTACATTTTTCTTTCTCTGTAGTGAATGTTCATATATTGTGTCTCTTCGACATCGTAATAACAGAATTGAATTTTTTGAGGGACTTACGTGAAGTATCATTTTAAATGCAATTTTATAGTATCAAGGGTTTTATTGGTTTTAATACTAAATCTCTCTCTCTCTCTCCCCCCTTCCAAAAAAAAAGGCTGTACAATGGCCGTTCAAAATGTTTTTCCTTCTGACTATGAGAGATCATAGTAGCAAGTTCGTATGTGGCACACATGTTAAGTATTCTGTATAGAATCCGTAGGGCACTTATCCCATCTGCAAGTGCCCTGGTGGTTGTAATAATGTTTGTAGAATCGTGTTAAAATTATCCTTTCACTGATATTATTATTCCCTGACTACAAAACTTCAGATCTACACATATGTTGGAGGATAAGTTAAGATCTGGTGTGCCAATCGCCATGCAGCATCACTTGCTGTGTCGTGAAGCCTGAATCTATCTACAGTGAGCATTCCTCCCCCCCCCCTTTTTTTTTTAATGACAACCTATAATTTCTCTAAAACGTTGATGCAGAATCATGCTGTAGGAAGCCTCCGAGAATCAGAAAACAGAATTATTGACGTTTCGTGCTCTTAATTTGGTGCTTTTGTGGCGGAGCTTACATTACTTGAAATTTTTCTTTTTGGTCACAAAAAAATGTATTTAGGACTCGTTCGTTGGGTGGGGAAACGAGATTACGATCATCATCGCACATGGTGTGATGATTTTTCCTGTCACGCCAGGCAAATGCCGTTATGGTACCTTCCTCTCCCCTATCTCGGCATGATCTTTAGATCTAAAGACCATAAATAAAATTCAAACATGTCGTGATAATAATTGACCAAAACATTCTATTCTCATTCTTTCTGAATTGGAGTAAGCAAGCAATAGAGGAATATATTTTATGCTTAAATCATGACTATTTAACACACCCACCGAACCGCCGTAGCTCAGTGGTAGAGCGTTGGCGTAGCATTCGAGGTCGTGGGTTCGATCCCAGCGGCCGACCATCCTGACAGGTCTTTCTAGGGTTTTTCTCAGCCACACCAGGCAAATACCGAAATGGCATCTTCAACATAGGCCCTGACCGACACCTTCCCCTATCCCGACCTGAGCCGTAGATGCTTAAAGGCCATGAATAAAATTCAGTTCAATTGAACACCCCGATAGGCTCCACCAAGCGCTACATCAATTCTGAGAGTTGGCGATCATAAATATTAGTTTACTTTTTTGTGTGTTGTGTTTATCCTCATCAAACATATTTTGACGTCCGCATAACTGAATTCAACAATGGTTGATTGAGAATTATGTTCTTTAGGTTACAAAAGGAAGAGTTTGATCACAAAGCAACTTAATCCATGTTGCTGCTCTTTCACGTATCCAGGCTCTGTAACATATGAAAATAAGAGTAGAAGATAAGATAAAATGAATTGTATGGGCGGTAAACGCACAATAATAACAGAAGGCCTAACATGTGTGCCAAGAAAGGATTTCTAGCAATGGTCAGAGGATTTCAGTGGTGTTCATATGAGACTGGATTAAGGAAAGTCAGTACATTTATACATTTTGTCGAGTTCGAATTCTTCTTATAGTTAGCCAATTTTTCGATTAGGATTAGCTCCTCCTCCTCCCCCTCCCCGTTTCTCACGGCAACGTAACATTGCAAAAATGCGTAAACGAGCAGGATGGAATTCGTTTGATCCGAACCACTTTCTTGAATGGACAGGGCGTGGAAATATGTTGTTTGCCTTCCTTAATCAGTTCAGCTTGCGTGTTACGTAGATTCACATCTAATGCATTGTATTTGCTACTCTATTCTTTTACTTAGCTGGAACAAGTAGTATATAATTTTTCAGTGTACATGAATGCAGTGCAGCCGTATGATCTGTTGTGCATGAGGTATTTCTTTTGTAAGATTCTACTCCTACTTCTAGACGTAATAATGTTCAGGGTTAGCAAATGTTTACATATTCACTTGTTAGGTCAGAAACAAATGACACATTACTGTGATTTACAGTTGAGAAAATTTTGTTCATGAGGTCTTTTATGTTGGCTCCCGCGGCTTGTGGTTAGTTTCGTGCTTCGGATCGTCACTAGGGAGGCATGCAGGTTCGCGTCTTACTGCCAGCCATACTGACAAGGCTTTCTTATTGTTAGTTGCGCCAAGCGAGTGTCGGTATAGCACCTAGAAAACAGTCCCCAGAAGAGTGATCGCCAAAGAATGTCATCCCTCCGACATGTGAGAGATTAGGTTATAGATCAAAACATGGTCAGTAAATGAAACTAACTATTTGTAAAAACAGAAGCGCTTGGTGGTAAAAGCGAAAGAAAGACAGTTTTTATTATTAATTTCTTGTGATACAAATCTGGTAGTCATTCATGTCAAGTTGCCAGTTGCTTTGTATCCTACCGCACTTAAAGAATCGAATGGTAACATCTGCAGTATGTGTATTACAGGTACGAACAAACAAATTGACAATAAAAGGAAAAACAGTTTGCTTTTTTTTTTAACCCCCCTCCCCCCACACACGTATTTTGCTTCGAATTTCTCTATGCCTTTTGTGGTTGAAATTTCTTGTATGCATTGACCTTACCACAGTTATGCTATTTCAGGCAGCAGCACTTCTAGAGAGAATTTATTATTACTAGTGTTGATTTTGAAATTAGTAGGGTAAATTAGCAGATTAGTCCACGAAGTTTGTTCATGCACATAGATCTAACTTTTCACAAATTTTATGCATTTATACACAAATTTATACAGTATTATTTTTTATTTTCTCTACACAAGTTTAAAAAACTTGTTAATTTTTTTAATTTCTGCACGCAATATTTAAAGGAATCAAAGTAATTAGTGTTTATTTTCAAACTGAGATATATATCTGGGAATACGTATTTTTTTTCCTATCACTTCTAGATGAATGAGGTAGTGTTTTTTTAGTATTTTATTTTGTATAATTGTGTAGTTTATTTGGAATTAGTTAAGCTTTAATTTTCCCTACACTTTTCTCTTGCAATTGAAGGTATACTGAAGATGATTACTGATTTTTATTTTTATGTATTCCTCTGCTTTCCTCCCCTTGCGCAATTAGTGCATTTACTAGAATCTACATCAACTATTCATTGTCGTTGGAGAATGTTAGTTGTACCCACCTTATACAATAAAAACCTATTTGTTAGACATGAATTATAATAATAAAGTTTTATAACTGAACGGAAGCATCATGGGGTGTTTTCTATAAAGAATTCAAATGGATAACTAATCATTGTAGGATAAGCAGTTCTAAAGTTGTTTAAATACACACATTTGAAGAATATAAGATCTTGGGATGTCAGAGAGGGAAACAGTTGTTGTAATTGAACACTGCTGAAGGATTCTAAAGGTTGTGTAATGTTCAAGCTATGTAATAGCTTATCTAAAATGGGTCTAAAGTGCTAATCTAATGGATCTTTAAAAGCTAATCTAAAGTGCGACTTGAATGCACTTATTGCCCCCCTTTTAATAATAACTGCCAATATTTTTATTCAATGACATAAAAGTAAGACAGGCGTGATCATGTGTTCTATTATATTGAAGTTTAATAACTATTAAACATATACAAGCGAGCAGTAAGTAAAGAAGTTTCCGTACTACTGAAGTTCATTATTATTATTTTAAAAGAAGAACGCACCACCTAAATTCAATGTCATCTAAATTTAGTGTGGCGTAATTCAGTGTCATCTGGTGGTTTTGTAACAAGCAATTCGGGAACTGAATCGTCGATACCGAAAATACGGACTGAACTTTTTCTCTGTAAAGCAAATCAAATTAGCGAAATAAGATAAAAAGCTCGGAATGGAGAGCACATCTATTTCCTAACGTCACGAATAAGCTTGTACTATATAAGTTACACGCATAGCACGAATGTGTGAGCTATTTCAGCTGAGAAATGATAAGCAAGAAACCAGTTCTAATTGCAATTAAAGACATCATCTTCTGAGGGAAGAAATAAGCGGAAGGTGTGAAATTTATCCGAATCAGTCATTCATCATTTACCCACAACAGTCAGTAAAATATCCATTCCAGTACGTTGTTTGGTATGCATAAGCGAAATGTCCCACAAGTTGACGGCAATAAAAAAAATACTTTTCATAGTTTTGTTGTGAGTTTATAGTATTAAACTTCAATATGAAAAAAAAGAATGATTTCTAATTTTAATTGTTTGTGGAATATATATATGTATTTGTGAAACATCGAAAAACAATAGTCTTTTCGTCTTTAATTTTACAAGAAATAATTAAGTAGAGCAGAATACGAATCCTATCAATCATCTATATTCAAGAGTTTATATATAAATTTATAGATTCAGCTTTATATTATTATTTTCGCAATTAGATAAAAAAAAATAAGTACTGCCGACTAAGTTCAGAGGTATTATGAACGAAAGATCTGTAACAAGTAATTCTTTTTATTATTATTATTATTATTTTTTAATTAATATAAATCGAAGCAATTTCCATATAAGAAGAAGTTATGTATTTGAAAAAAAAAAACGTTATATAAGTAAACTGAAAAGTTAATAAGTCTTCCTTACAGGCTGACATTATCGTTGACTTTCATATAACATTTCTGTTGTATTAAGTTTCTTTGTAATTTTTCTCGTTTATACGAAACCAGAAAGGAAATGAAAAAAACTGAATTTGACTTGTATGTGGAAACTTCAACACAAAGATCCAATCTCGTCTTGACCATTTTCTTTTTTAGAAATTTTATATTCGAAAACGATGATGCAGTCGTGTCTTTGTGTTTGTTAAACAAAATAGAAGTAAAAAGTATTGGATGTGTAGAAGAAGAAAAAAATTACTGAAAGTTAACATATGTTAGCCTAATTTGTGGGCTTTACTTTTAGTCTGAAGTGAATTTCTACTAGCATATATTGCAGACGTGATGAAGACTCATACTGTGCTATTCGTTTAAGTACCTACTGGTAATGCAAACGGGATAAGAACTCCGTACATGTTATGTGCATACAAAAGAAACTTTGGTTTTTAAAGGTACGTACGCAAATAAGTAAAGTATGTGTTCATTATCGAGATCTTTCTGTAATCGTTTATACTAAGGTATGTTTACAAAATCTTGCATATGAATGGCTTTTCCAGACGAAAATATATATAGTTTTAATTTTTGTCTCAGGAATCATGTTTTGAATATTATTTTTTTAATGAAGCTCTTGCTTTAGTAGTGTTTTATGTACAAGTATACGTTAGATCTGTACAGTCAGTCATGGTATATTAAGTACAATTGCGAGTTCAAATAATTAGCAGATTTGTGATGACACAAATGTCTTTAATTTTTATAATCAATGTGTAACATGCTACTACGTACTGCTGCAAAATAAAAATAAAACGAAAGATAATTTCTGTTCTTTGTTGAAAATTGTAAATTTATTCTACCACACTGATTCTCTAGCATGAGAAGCGAAGACGACTGTGGTGAAGGGTGCTATTCTGAGGTACCGCGAAACAAAAAAGGTTTAGAAGCACTGTTCTAGAATACAGAAAATTGATCAAAAATACTGTATTCGTTTTGTAATAAAATTAGAGTAAGTTAACTTGCTTAGAAATGAACCTATGAATACACTACGTACATCGACTTACTTTTCACCATAGTTTAAGTTATTTATTTATCGCCAGGATGGGGAAAGGGTAACCGTGGGAAGGAGTCGGCTAGGGCCTCTCGAATGCTACTTTCACCATAGTCACTAGTAACATTAACACGCCCTTCCCATACTTTTCTGCTGCCAGGGCTGCGGGGAAATCCATGAAAAATGTCCGTCCGTCACAGTTTCATAAACAAAAGAGTTGTGAAATTATTCTAAAGTGAAAAGCTGCCTCCAATTCGTCAGTGACAAAAGAATGGCAATTGATTGACATTTATTTTGTGATCTGACGAAACGCCTGTAGTAGCATAAGCGAAGCGCAATTTTAACATCTTTCAGCGGACTGAGACAAAACAACATGGAGGCATACAAAAATAGCTCTGACAAATGTCTTCCTGTTAATTGCGACTACGGTGCAAGATAATATATCGCACGTTCGCAGGAAAATTCGCTGCTCAAAAAATTGTAACTTTACAAGACGAGGAAAAGAGACTTCTTTCTTGAGAAGCTAAAAAAAAAAAAAAAAAACAAATGCGGCAAATATTTTGGCTTGGCATTTTGTCAAAATAAAATGGTTCTCTAATGAAATGAAATGGGCGGGGGAAAATCCGAACGTGTATTTTCATGTAGTATAGTCAGGTTTTAAACGATTCTTCTTCTGAACGACCCTAGTTTTCAATGGCTTTTAAAGTTAATAAAACTAAAAATAATTTACTGTACTTACATTTTGTACGCCTCCGAGCGCAATAGTGGCATTAATAAAATTCTGTAACCAGGGTTTGCCATGGTGGGCCCAGCCCAATAAAACCAAGTGTTTATTATTATTATTATTATTATTAAATTTGTTTTTAAATGATTACTTAAATGAGGACACTTCACAGAAGTGCATAATAATGAAAACCATTGCATTTTAGACTGTTAAAATTCAATCACGGCTGTTATTGTAACTCTAGAATAATATTGCTATCTAAAATCTACAACACTTTGTGATACTGAAATACGATGGAGTATTCGTTTTTAATCAGGCCCTTTGTTAAGGTTCACTTTCTTAATTCCAGAATTCTTCTGGTGAAACAGGGGAATCCATGGAAAACCAGTCAGAATAATTGGCCGTGGGGTTCCAACCCACGTGCCTACCCATTACCGATCCGAAATTGCGACGTTACCGCCTGGACCACAAGAACTAAGTAATCACTCTGTTGTTGTTTGGTGGTTGGGGTTCCGAGCGGCCAAGTGACACTGGAAAGGTTGAGCAGCAATTCAGACCCTGCTCGGGCCGCAGTGGTGCGTGGGGTCCTTGGTTCGATTCCGGCTTGTGCCATGTGGACTTTGCGGTGAACAAACACCGTGCGCATGGGTTTTGGTTTTCTCGGGGTTCTCCCATCATCATCCATTCGGCCTGACTAGGAACTGACCAGACCGCTCACTCTGGGATTTTGATCAAACTTGGCAGACATATAGCCCAATATCAAAGATAGTGAGTGACGCGCAATATTGGGCCGAGCATGGGCACACGGAGCAAAGATATGCCACTTTCGAATTTTACATGTGAAGTCAATGGAAGCATGTTTACCAGAGACACTCACTAACTTACAGAGCCAATTAATTATTGATGAAAATTCGTATGTAGGTAGGTACAGTGCCTGGGTAAACCTTCACAGCCAAAATTATAGCTGCTATGGTCAACAAATAACGACAAAGGGAACCGAGGAAGATGAATGTAGAGAGCAAGTAAATTGATAAAAAGAGTAAGAAAAACGTTTTTTTTTTACAAACTGAAAAATATTGAAAGCAAATGGCCATTAATCGGTAATCGACAGGAGGCGATACATACTGGAGGGTATAACGACAATGACCTCAATCTTGAAAGCGGCCATCTTGACTCTGATTTAGTTTTTTAATAGTAAATAGCAATTTGCTTTCAATATATTTCACAGTTTGTAAAAGAAAAGGCGTTTTTCTTACTCTTTTATCTATTTACTTGCTCTATTTTATCTATTTAGCATCTGGTGCGGAATTTAGAAGAGCCAAAGATCGAGAGAAAGAAGGTAAGGTAGTGTTCAATTTGAGTAATTTTACAATAATGATAATGAATGCTAATTCTTATTTTGTTTATTATTAAGTACTGCACTATAACAACAAGGGTCACGTTTAGGCAGTGGCAGGCAGGCCACGGCTTACCCAAAATTGTTAACGAGAAAAGTAAATCTTTTACAGCAGAAGCCTGTAACATAACATTTGGCTATAAGCAATAGAACACTTATAAAACAAAAATGATTTTCGTACGTAATTTATGTGACAATACATATTTAAGCCGGCCTCTGTTAGCGTGCTCGCTCGCTTACCTTGCAAGAGATCCCAAGTTCGAATCTCGGTAACGGTTGGTTGTCTGGATAAGGTGTTTTTCCCATATCCTCATTAGAGGAATGTCAGGCAACTCTAAGCTCACTGGACCCTGGACTCATTTGAAATATCATTTTACCCAATTCATTCATTCATCTACTCTGTAAAGCAGAGTACTTAAAAGGGGCACTAAATTAAAAAAACAAAACAAAAAAACATTGGTGTAATGATTTGTAAAGCCTTGTGAATTTACGAAAGTAAGGGTGAGTCTTACTCATACCTCAGTGTGAGTGATTGCTCATAACTCAAGTAGCATCTATGATTCTAAACCTTGTCAATCAGCTTCACACTCAGGAGTCAGGAGTTCGTGAATTGAATCCCAGTAAGGACATAGCATTTTCATTACGGTAGAAATCATCATTAATAATCACAGTAATACTTCAAGACACATAAATGCAATTTATAGTGCCAACAGCAGCCGAGGGTAATTAAAAACCCCTTGACTGTTTGATGCTTAATTTTCGAAACAAAACTCTCAAGCTGGTATTAGCTTTTCTAATTTCGTATAGCGTTTTTATACTACGGGCAATCAGAGAAGACCATTTTTCATAAATGATTATGAGATCTCTCAGAGAACACATAAACGCATTTGAAA
>JAGDQP010018625.1:4180-16898 GCA_022664845.1 Lepisma saccharinum | reverse complement strand
TTCTATTCTAAAGCAACAGACTGTTGATTCATTCTACACATATACACATCCCGATATAATTCAATAAACATTTTGATTTGCAGTTATTATGATAAGACTATAAGAATATCTCAAGCATGCTACTCTCAGATTATTTGGCAATCAAATACTAATTAGTTTGGTGTTTTATTTTGTACTAAAAATTAAATTATGTACTGCAATTTTGAAATCAAGCTTTACCACTTAAACAAAAAATAGGGGAATTACTGTGTGATGCCAATATCAGGTGTAGTCGGGGAGAGTTTTGGTTTGGTTGGTCAGGAAGGGGGGGAAGGGGAGCTAAGGCGAGTTCTTGCCCCGGGCGACAAGTAGTCTAGTTATGTCGCTGGAAGTAAGGTCACCACTATACAGAACAGGCCCGCTTCAAGCCTCCCGATTCCACAGTAGTGACACACCGTTACATTTACATCCATTCATATTTTATTTCTAAAGCCCGCCTGGGCCCAGGTAGGTTGTTTTCTTTTTTTAAAAAGACATTTTTTCAAACCCTGTCGATAACACAAACTCCCTCGCTCCTCTCTGTGTTAAAAAGAAATACTCATATTTACTATATTTACATATTTTTATTTACAGGTTTTACATATAATAATCAGCTAATGTTGAGTTCATGATGAAATTAAGAGAGTTGATTCATACGTATCACAATAAAGGTCTTTTCAAAATATATCTCCAGTACCACAACCAAGCGGTTATACCACTCAAGGAATACCTGTAAAGAAACAACAAATATTTATTTAATAGTAAGTACATGACCTAATTAGGCATCGAGCACTTTAATATAGTACAATCCTACACAAAAATACGCACTATAACAATAATTTACTACATGAAAAAAAGAAACACTTTTTGTCTAGTTGAAGAAAAACAATAGTTAATTTAGGGGTCCAGGCAGAGATTGGGATAAACCATAGTCAATAAAGGCGATAGTAACTTCGTCGCATTCATCTAGCATCTGTTTGCAATCTGATAACTGATGTCCAGCCTTCAGAACACATCCGAGAACAAACAGTAATGCATCAGATTGCTGACGGAAGATGGATGCGACTAAATAGAAATCACGTCTTATTGACTATGTGGCCTATCCTCTTCTCTGACTGAAATGGACCCCGGTTTTTAGAGACTGTAAAAAACAGGTCTGCGTGGCTTAGTAGTGACAACGGTTCAGCACCGAGATGTCTTGCAAGTGGGGAATCTCGCTCACGTTGATCAACCAGAAATATTTTTTTCGCAGTTCTACCAGGAGAATGCCGGAATTTTCGTTACAAATAAAGCGTGATGGTATCTTGCAATAAAACCAGTGTAAATATCATTTGCTTTCCCACAGATTAAGCAAAGTGAATGACTTGAGGACTTGTAGCCTTCAGAGGCTGTAAAATATAAAAGTTTCAAATAGCTTTATAGGACATTGACACTCTGCATAAGTGCTTCCAACTTTCTTACTGGAAATGTTTTTTAATATCGAAAAACTTACTCTGTGACAAGATAGACACTCACTTTCACCGATTTACGACGAGTGATTTGTATGTCTTGGTATCCATACCCACATATACCTTGTGTATAGATACACGCTGAAAAATGCACATAAATTATTCGTAATTCTAGGAGGGTATCAAACCACGGTCTCCTTATTACTGGTTGTTAAGTTGCAGACGACATGACGAAATTCCGTTCCATTTAATTCATTCCTCTGGCCTCCGCTGAATTAGTACAACCCACCCCCTCTCTCCTAACTGTGTGAAATCAGGCTGTCCTTAAGTTAATAAAAACACATTTTAAAACTCTTTCTCAAGTCTAAACGCTTGCAAACCAGGGTTTGGCTTCGATTTACACCTTCGTTTCTACCTGAGCTGCATTAAAATGGCTTCAAATTCCACAAGTGTTTCCAATATCTGTAACTTAATAACACAATTCTTGTAAAAATTCGTCAGAATCATCAATAACTTGAACGTAATTGGACGTGTTATCTGGTGCTTAATGAAGAGTATCATGGAATTTGGAGTAACTCAGTTTGTGGTGGCGAAAATCTGGAATTACAGAGCGTATTCCTTCTAGTCTTTTATAGCTGGGCTCAGGGCTACGTAGACCCTAGATAAGAAGGATCCCGCCAGTATGTCCGGTGACCATTACAACCGGTGTAGATTAGGTCCAACTATGGATTGGAAATCATTACGGTCATGATCTAGTAGCGTCACTGGGTGAACTGATGCCAGGATTGCCAATAGAAGACATATTTAATGTGAATTTGAAATTACGTAAGGCCTTTTGGCTTAGACCGGGATGGGTTAGGTATCGGCCAGGGCCGTACTTAAGGTACCATCGCGGCATTCGCCTGGCGAAACTGAGGGAAACCCTGCCACACGGCAGTCAGGAAGGTCGGCTGCGGGTTTCATATGTTGCTAAGGGTACTCCCTCGTGTCCAGGGGAACGGATACAAAATCTGACATGGAAGTAATTTTGGATATCCGAAAAGTAGTTACACCAAAACGTTTTATCGTTCTATCTTTGTCACTGATTATTTTTTTTAATTTTTTCATTATTGTATTAGAAAAAGTTTCGGTTCAATATTAATGCCGGCGAGTCTTTAACACTACAAAAAGTAGCGTGAATTTACAGGAGACAATTCTTGAATGGTGTGTGCAATATATGCCAAAATAAAAGTTAAATAAAGACATGGTTATTACGCACGCATCCTCAAATCAACCATCTGAAACCTTCGCAGACTGGCAACACTGGTTGCACTCCATTAGACATTCCTCTTCGTAGCAGGAAGAACAAACTCTACGAACGATACTAGAACCTAGGCAGATAAATTTTATTGATTTTTTATTTTCGTATTTTAAATGTAATTCATTCCTAAACCTTGGCTTAGTCCCTTTAAAATGAATTCGAAATTGATCCAAAAACTAAGATGTTTTGATTTTTCTAAAAAGAGGGGTCACTGATAGTCCGCAAAGCAAACGTTATGACGACGTTTCAAGGATATTTGCTACAAGACCTACTGTATAAACGTAAAGAGCATGTTAAATATTGGGAAATCAAGAACATCAATGAAGTTCAAGCACTTGGAAAGAAATACTGAATTACTTTCTTACAGAGCTTTTTAAAGTATCGAAAATCGCAAATGATTATTATGATTCCTGATTAAATCAATTTCTGGTGGGTTTCCATTGTCAAAAATCAACTCCGCTTTCCTAATTTTGTTTCCTGACTAAGGGTTTGTGAAAAATGGGCAAGTCTCTCCTTTCCTGGCATTTTAAAGTATATTAGCGCAGAAGTCAAAACAGTTTTTATATTAAGTGAGTCTTAACAAAGAACGTCAGATTAAAAAAAAAAATCTTACCACGTAAAGATATATGACAAATGTTCGTTTCTTAAAGAAATCTTCGTTTGTCCACCTACAGGGCCGTTGTGAACTGAACTACAAGCATCCAAAAGCACTGGCTCACTTCCAACAATATCTGCCATCGCCGGAAGGTCTCTGAAAAATAAAAGAACAATGTATTCTGTGGATGTACCTTTACACGTGCTTCACAACATTGCTTGCTAGATATCGTACCAGCAAAACTTCGATATAATTTCTAATTACAACAGACAATATCTTCAATGCGATATTTAGTTTAATTTAAACAAATGAAACAATGTGTTAGTCCACAAGAACAATTGATAAATTGTACATGAAGTAATCTTTAACTCTCACATTAAGAATAGAGACTACAAAAGTTGAACGCTTTCAGTTACGCCAGTATCAGAAATATTTAGAGGTTAATAATAATGACAAGTAAAAGAATGAATAATCCACAATAATTCGTCCTAATCTACTGGACCTAAAGGTCAATTCACTGACAGAAAAGGTGGTAGTCGAGCAGAGTAGTCACAAGGAAAGTGCGTATGTGACATCACCTGGTGACGATGGAATGTAAATAAAAATGACATATATGACTGTCTTGTCACAAAGTGTGGGTTTCATCAATCTTCGTTAAGAATTGACGAATTGTTAAGTTACTTTTAAGACCTTTAAAATACATAAAAATTCGTTGACGATCGTATGTGATTCTCTGATATTTTTTTCTGCAGGTGCTCGAGCTTGTTTAATAAGCTGATACAATGATTACTTTTCAATATTTGTTTGGACAACCCTGTTTTCTTCTGTTCTAACTTGTTCGTAAGTTTTTCTATGGAAGGTTCTTTGTGTTTAGCTTATGTATTCATTTACACATTCCCCTTGTTGATACATGTATTATTAAACTTCTTAACTCCCTCTCTTTTTTCTTGTTTTTGTTGCTGGGTTGATAGTGTTGTCAATCTAGCATAGATTTGGTTATATTTTTTTGAAATGGCACTTCGTAGGTTTAATGTATATTTCATATTCAATAGTGTTGATAAATATTATGTGAAATACGGAGTGCAGTATTGCAAACTGTAGGTAATGTGTACGAAATAATAATATATTCTGTATACTCGAAAACACTGCTCACTTCGGGACACATGAGTAAAACAACATTTTTATTACTTTTATTCTAGGAAACCAGCATAGAAGGTTTGTTCCCACATCTACTAATATCTACTACCTTAATTCTTCTGACACTTTAAAGTGTGTTATAACCATAATTCTCAACTTGATTAGAGCCTGGAAATGAACCGTTTTGCAGATATAACACAAACTATACTTATATTCCAGATATTTAGTCTCGTATATTATCTACAGTCTACAACAATGGACTGTGCTTCACATATGTTGTTACTCACCACTACTGATACCAAATACGCAATAAACTGATGTAGTACAATGAAAAAAAAAACTTTATAGTAGGTTGCCATTCATCAGACCAGAACCAGGACCAGCTACATACAATGTTAACCTGCCTGATCTAGTATCTTGGTGCAAACTGACTTCAAGTAACGTACTGTAACTTCGGTTTATCGTTTTTTATTTATACAGAAATTTTATTTACCATTGTAAGAGGTTGATTGGAATCGAAAGTGGAAACTCCACTAAATTGTACCTCCCGTTCTAAACGAAATGTTGAGCTTCTAAGGAGTTTTTTTGGTAAAATGGGCTCTACATGGTTCCATACGGAACTTGAACCCTTGATCACGCGTGCGCTAACCTCTTGCCCACCCGAGGTTCTTGAAAACGAAGCCATTTTTGACGAAGGCTGACAAACTGAAGTCACTGTGACCAAGTCGTCTACTAAAGTAGCTAATGAGCTACTTTAAGAAATTAACTGTAAAGTTCTCATCGAATTGTCTGAAACCATACTACAGATCTCTCTCTCTCTCTCTCTCTTGTATCATCATATCGTAAAAATCTGAGAAGCTCCAGGTCACAAGCGATTTCAATTGTATAACAGAGAATATCAATTTTAGTAAGATTTTCCACATGACTACCGACAAGAAATTCCAATCAGCTTTACTCCTCCCGCACAAATCTCATTCCTTGATTAATATTAGCTTACTTTGATAAATATTACGTCAAAAGACTCGGAAGAGAGAGCGCACAGTCTTCCACGATACGAAGAGAACCTTGAATAACACAAGAAAAAAAAAAGTTTAATAAAGACTTGAATTTTTCCTTACTTGTAATACCAGCTGTTGAGCTCCGGCTGATTGCGAGGCATGAAAGGAGGTCGAGTTTCATTCAATCGAACGTAACCCACCAATTCTATTTCGTCTTCAGTTTGGCCTTGTTTCCTCGCTCCAGGATTCTTCTTTTTCATTGGCACCCAACCACGGTTCACCAAAATAGTCAAACTAATGAAAATAAACGGACATGAAAATATTAATTTCGGTATCAAAACAGAATCTAGCACTAATTAGCTATAACAGAATCTTATTAATTTTTTTTTTATAACATTTTGACAGACTAGCCAAAAACCACAAATGTGTCACCACCTCGAATTTACTACGAATATTAAAAGGGCTACATACGTTCATGAAAATAAGTACTCACAATATTTTACTGAGCCTTATTTGGCTCAACGCTGAAATTTCCATACAAGAGATTACATCCAAAAATTAAAGAGAAATCACTCTTAAGGGGCCTCCTTATGCTCGCCCCCAATTTTTAACTATTTTTCACAATCTAAGAGCTGTATCAGAAATTTTCGAACATATTCCCTAGTACTTACAAACTACTGTCAAATGCAACAGTCAGCGACTCGGGATGAGTAATGAACCTTCAACCTTGAACTCCGTTGATGAGTAATGAACCTTCAATTAAATTATGACGTCATAATCTTTGATGACCTGTTACCCAACAATTGCTAACATCTCGAAATCCGTAACATCATATTACGTAGTGTTTTGGAACTAAGTTCGAAAATCTGATACTGCTATTAAATTTTGAAATATTTTTGAAAATATTAAAATGTGGGGGCGGGGGCAAGGAGGCCTCTTCAACGAGCATTATAGATGTTAGTAACAATATTATTATCGCGCGTATATTCTTGTTCTTTTACTTCCTTTCTGGAAACACTGTCATTTTATTTGGGAACTTCTGCGAAAAATTTATCTACACTAATTTTCGGAAATTGTCATAATCACCGAAAAAACTTCCATAGTTAATATCGGGAGTAAATGGATAGTAACAAAATTCTTCATTAAATAACTGAATACATATTTTGAATTTCAGTTATTGCTTACAATTCCGAAAAACGTACACTTCGCCACTGAACGAATTGAATCAGACGATAAAAAGAAACAGGTAAATACTTGCAGTTGATTAAAACTAGCAGAGATTGATAGGATCTTAACAGCTGGAGTGCGCAACTATTTTTATATAAACCTTGAACATTTGAGATGTAAGACTGTTGTTTGCATATGTATGCATGTTAGTTGCGTCAACTTGGTTGCAGATAATTTAGCAATGATTCTCATATTAAGAAATCATGGCATTTGCTACGATTATTGTTGTAATAGGATATGAGTAGGTTTTATATTCGAACAGTGAGTTATGAGAGATGAACTGTAATATATAAAGGGAAACTATTCAAGTGGTGACAGATAAGTTTGGTATGTATTCTACAATAAATGTAATAGGATGCATATCCAGAGTCAACAGCGTATGGACAAGGACTAGGGAGTATATAGGACCGCCAGCTCAAGGGAGTTGAACGTATTAACTATAGATGGGAGTACTATCGAACTATAGTCGTGTCATCTTCAGGTAGGCAGGTGAACTACAACCAAGGAATAGCTAATCCTTGGTTACAACGTAGCTAACCGGTAACAAAAACTTCGGCGAACTTCGTTTCTATTCGGAAAGCAAGCGTTTCTATTCCGCTCTCACAGAAAGGCTCACACCACAACAGAGTAGTATCAGAAGTAGGTGCATGGTAGGACTAGGACCGCTGCTCCTTGGGGGTTGTGGTTCCTTGAAGTTGTTGGAGCGACATTTGGATTATTTGCATTTACTGTATATTCTACAATGCAATCCACTAGCAAACATAACTAATGTCAACACATTAATAGACTACTGCTTCCCGAAGTCGAAATATTGACAGAGATGAAAAAAACAATTTCCTTTTTTCTTTTCCCAAAGACAAAGATACCCGGATCTAAATCCATTATGAACGGTCGTTGACCCGGTAGATAGTTCTCCCTACCGATCATCAGGTGCCACTACTATGCAATTATCTCTCTTAGTTCAAACTATTGTCGCTTATGCGAGCTGGCAATCCTATACTCCCTAATCCTTGGTATGGATACCAAATGTTGATGAACTGTACAACTAAGATTTCTACGAAAATATACCTAACAGAATAAAGCATCTGAATGTTTGTAATACAATTATTGTATGATTAGGCTGATTATAAAGATTTGTGTAGGGTCCACTTTAGATACCACTTCGTAATCTTTACGTAACAGAGATAAAGATCATTGAAAGGTTGAAGAACTGTTATTGCCTAATAAGGAACGTAAGATCGAGTTAAATGTTACAAGTTTTTATTTTTTTCTACAAGATATAGTACTCAATTGAATTTACATCTTACTGACGCAACATTCATCTATCACTTAATCCTGTTATACTAATTTGCGGGATTATGTACCTTGGAAAAACCTTTTCACAACAAAGGAGTTGGGAAATTACTAGCCAGGATCAGTTTAGGCACCATCACGACGTTTGCCAGTAAACTGTGAAAATCTCTTGGAAACTTAATCAGGATGGCCGGCAGGACCCCAACCTGTGTGCCTTCCCAGGACTGATCCGAAGTCAAGACCATAATCATTAGACAACGGGATCTGGGCACCAAAGAGTTTTTTATTTAATACATTCTTTGAAAATGTTGACAGTCTACTTGAAATAATCTGTACTATTTAACGTTCTGTTTTATTACGCACTACTTTCGCAACCCACATTATTTCAACATACATACTTATAAATGTTTTGCAATTGCGCGTGGTTTCGATTCTCGACTGGAGTTGGTTTTTGGTATACAAGAAAAAATGAGGGAACATTCAAACCTAAACGGCGTCTCAAACTTTATTCTACGAATGTTGATAGTTTATATATGTAGACCTGTTAGTACGCATTGACTTCACGACCATGCTTATCACTCGACACAATTTACTGTACTAAATAAGTGAAAAGATTTTTATTACGAAGTAAAGGCTTACTTTCTGTCGCTGAGATGAAACGGTGTGACAACATGAACTCCCGTCTGACCTGCAAGATCTCTTGAAATCGTTCCTCCTCTCGAGGCACCTTCTCCATCTACAAGGCGAGTACGAGGGCCTAAGTAAAGCTCTTTGCTATGGTCAAATGTTCCTTTAACCACCACCTTCCGGTACTCCATACTCTCCAGTTCCTTCAAACTTACTTGGCGAAGAAATTGCAGGAAAGAAAAGCAAAATATTAATTTAGTTGAGAAGACATTATTTAGATTATATATTACAAAAGAAATAAATATATATCATATTTACCTGTTCTGTGCATCTTTAAAACAACTAAAAATCTACAAAAATGTAATTAGTATAATTTTACTAACAGTTCTGTGAGTTTAATGAGACACTGTGAGCTGGACTATTGCTCAAACGAGCTTGTTAGAAGAACCTACTTAAACTGAATTTAAAAATGGGAAATTAACATATTGAGTTACTTCACTTCTTTTTTATAATCATTCTAAATTGTTTATACTGAAATTCGCTTGTGTACTCACTCACAATTTCTATTTATCGTATATGTATCGAAGTGTTATACTAAACACAAAACATTTTAAATCGATAACGAGAAGAGCATACGGAACAGATTCTTCTTCTAAATTATATAGAACAACTAAAATCATTTGTGAGAAAAAGGAAGTAGGTATTGCAAGCAGATGCACACAGAGAGAGAGACGACAATTCGATCATTTCCGAACTTTAATCGTCAATGTTTACATTCATCGCTAGTGTTGAACTCTTCGGTCATTTAAAAGCAATCGAATTTTGGAGAGAACTGGCGGAAGTTTGAATTACATTTTTTATACACGATAGACATTTCTACACAAGATACAACTCAAAAGCCCTACTAATTAAAAATGTAACATATTTGATTACCTGAAAGTACGGAAAACCTCTTGCAAAGGATACGAATAAAATAAAAATGCGCTTTGTGCGGACTTTTGGCAAACATACTATGTAATTATCATCATATATTTTATTCAAAAGTGCAAAATATGAAGCAATGGAATCGCAGCGAATTCAAAGAAGAAACAATAAAAGCAGTAATACACAAACACAAAAAGAGAACATGTAAACAGTGCCAGCTTTCCGTACGGAACTACTATCGAGTAACAGAATGAACAACGAAGAAAACCTGCTCGTTTGATGTCAAACGCATATTTAATTATATCTGGGAGTCGTGAATTCAGACTGAACTCTTCCTGAGTTCTCATAACCCTTGTATTCCGCTTCGTCACTATTAAACTCTTGATTTGATTGGTTTTTATTATACTAAACGGGATTGTGAGCTTTACTTTAACAAACACTGAAGGACAGTACCTTTAGTTTCTGTTAAAGTGAACTCCGAAATACCGTAGACGCTATTTAATATGCCGCATTCTTTGTTTCAGCACATTCTCTTTACGCGCTCTTTAATCTGGCATTCTTCGGTCCGGCACCGATCGAGCAGTGCATTCGGATTTTTTCGGGTGGATTCGGGCGTTTGTGGAACTTTTTCTAGAGAATTTTTAAATAGTAAGTCATTTTTCTTAGGTACACCCGTTAAAACTATACTAACGTTCGATAATCCGTGGTCCCGAACGTGCCGGATTAAAGAGTGCCTACTGTACTATGTTCAACAGATTCTCAACGCATCTGATCCGGGACTACGTGAACAGAAAGCAAGCGATCTAACCATTTGGTCACCCGGGGCCCCTATAGCGCCCCTACCTGTTCTCATTCTGTCTACCACTCTGGAAAACATGGAATACTCAAGGAATTTTTTAAATCTAAAAACTCAGGGAAATTTATGAGGTGGACCTGTCTACAGTTAGTAAGAACACTTCCCCGGCAAGGTGAAGGTCGTGGGTTCGACTCTCACTGCTGACCGAACTTTTTCAATATTAAAATCCTCTATTTTAAAGATTTCTCTTTTCACTTGTGAAATAAGTACAAGATACTTGGACTGAGTGGTGGTGGGATTAAAAAAAAAAAATGTCATTGCGTATTATTTACACATGTTCCACTATACTAAGAACGAGAATTTTGAAAAACTTATCACGGAAAAACTGGAAAACTCAGGGAATTTCAAGTCACAAAATTAGTAGAAATCATGCTCCTGTTTTTTTTTCATCTTTAATTCTATCATGAAGGTAATGTCTTGTGCACTGAGTTCTATTCCATGGACTAAGTCCCAACACATATTGTAAGGATCACCTACATCCTTAATTATTTTGAAAATTACGTTTTACATAACTTAATATTTACCTTTAACATATTGCGTCAATTTTACTTCTTTTACCTATGATTTAAGTTATACATAAACGTCACTTAACAGAGCATTATGCAATATAAGAGTTTCTGCATAAAAAGTAAATCATCCGTCCTGTAAATAACTTTCACTTTGTATCCTTTTAATTTCGTGTTTGTTGCTCAAACTTATTTTCCAACGATCCATGGTTTTATAAGTGAGCAATTTTGTATATGAGAGTAAAAATTGCTTCAACGTTACTATCTGCATATATTGGATTACGAGTTTCACTCATCAAACATGACTCACTGCCGGGACTTCTGTCTCCGTTTATGAATATAATTTCTTCACTACGACTGACTTTTCGTAAGACTCCTGTCACCTAATCAATCACTAATTAATTCTCCACTAGCAAGTCTTCTTTACCCGTTATTTTTACAGTTTTCGTTCCTCAGGATCGACTTATCCTAAGTCTGCCCGCCCTACCATCATCATCGTCGTGAGATCTTACGATACTACTCAACAGAGATAAAAGTGTTTTCAAAAGATTGATACTATGAATATCTACCTATCATTTAAGAACAGAAAATTATCCGCTTTTGTCAAATAGAGAGCAACAGTTGTGCGAGATCAATCAAGTGACTATTGCTGTGCATGCTAGTACCGGTAGTAGGTTGGAATACGCGATCGAAGTGCAAAGAACACAAGTTTTATCCCATTAAATATATCAGGTTTCGTACCAAAAAGTAAAACATTTACGGGAAGATTCTTGTTCTGCTTTCATCCCAGAAAATCTGCTGCTGAAAGTCATCATTTGGTAGTGGAGGCCTGTGGAAAGCCTGCTCTGTCGGAAACAACTTGTTGCGATTGGTTTCGACGCTTCAAAGACAACGATTTTGATATGAAGGACAAAGAGGGCCTTGGTCAGCCGAAAAAGTTTAAAGACCGCGAATTGAAGCCATTACTGGAAGAGGAATCATGTCAAATGCTCAAATAGCTGTCGGAAACACCACATGTCGATGAGTCAACTGTTTTCAAACGTTTAAAAGCAATGGCAATGATCCAGAAGGGCGGAAACTGGGTCCTCGATGAATTGCGGAAGGGAGACATTGCGAAACGTTCAACCACTTGTGAAGTGCTGCTGCAAAGACAAAAACGGAAGTCGTTTGTGCATCGAATAGTGACTAGCGATAAAAATGGATTCGTTCGGACAAACCTAAGCGCAGGAAGTCATGGGTGCGTTCCGACGAACCATCAACCTGAAGGCCAAAACCGGATATTCATGGAAAGAAGTTGATGTTGTGCATTCAGTGGGATCAAACCGGTGTTGTGAATTTTCAGCTCTTGCAACCAAGTGAAACGATCAATGTTAACGATACCGACAACAATTACTCTATTTGAAACGTTCACCCACGGACAAATGCCCTCAATACGCCACAAGAAATTACAGCGTTATTCTGCTCCATGACAACAGTAGACCGCATGTCTCCAAACCCCTCATGGACATCTTGGCGGAATTTGGATGGGATATCTTACTCCACCCGCCTTTCCCGGACATTGCTCCGTCAGATAACCATTTGTTTCTGTCGCTACAATATGGCCTTTCTGAGCAGCACTTCTGTTCTTTCGCAGATATCCAAAAATAGCTTGATTACTGGATCGCCTCGAAAGACCCTGTTGTAGCTTCCAACGGGCACTATTTCGACTAGAATACCATTTACCATTCTGTGGCAATAAATGTGAGTTTATGTGGCAAACACAGCGAGAATTGATAAAAGCACCCAATAT
>JAGDQP010018624.1:0-36254 GCA_022664845.1 Lepisma saccharinum | reverse complement strand
AGGCCGGAAGTAAATGGGTAGAGGTGGAGGGGAAGTGTGGGTGTTGACCCTGGGAAGCAGAAAAAAAGTTACTGCAGGGTTAGACCAGGGTTCATTCAGTTTTTCTCTCAAGCCCTGAAAGCTCCTTCCCAGAGAGGTCATGTGAATGTGTTTGTGGTAATGGATTATGGCTACACGAAATCTATCATCGAAGTAACTGTTGTGAAATTGCGTGTGTGCAGAAACTGAAGAGTCGGATCTGTTGGTGACGGTGATTCAAGGGACCGCCTATTTCCCCCCACACAGAATGCCGAACGGAGTGTACAGGTTACGATATATATGACGTTTATGTTTGACAGGTTCCTTGGGGATTTAGAGTGAAGTTACAGTTGGCTGTGCTGATAGAGATTGTTCGAGACAAGTTTTACATCTAGCGTTGTTACATTTGTGGGCGGGAACTGAAGGCAATTGAGAAGAAGGGTTAGTGTGGACTAAAATGTTTCTTAGATTGGGAACATGCTTTAAAAGTAATCTGCCTTGGGAGGATGCCTTGTTAGGAAAGGCAGATCTGATATCGAGGTCAGATTGGAGTATGGGGAAGTGGGCATACAGATTTGTTTGATCTTGGTTGGTGTTGAGAATATGACTAGGTTGAGTGTGTGTGTTGCTGCACGTCGGATCTGTTTGGTTACGAGGTTAAAAGGGTAGCCGCGGCTGACTAGAGCCTCCTGGAGACGTTGGTTGTAGGTTTAGGTTGTGGTGGAATTCAGGCATTGTCCTCTGAAGACCCGGGAAAAGGGAATTTTCGTCCTTAATACACCAAAATGCTATTTCCTTCTCCCTGGTCCTCAGAGAACACATGAATTCCACCACAACTAGAACCTACAACCAACGCCTCCAGAAGGCTACCCATTTAACCTCGTAACCAAACATATCCGACGCGCAGCCACACACATACTTAACCTACTCATACTCCCAACAACCTGAAACCACCAGTTAATCACTCAGTTAAGCGATATCGCTTACAATAATAATAAAAAAAAAATGTGACTTTAAGTAACCCGTCTTCGCTAGCTCGACAATATGTCCGATATTTTAGTACCAAAATAAGTATCATTCATAACACGCTGTTATGATACTAGTATGTACTGATTAACTCGATTGCGGGATAAACTTTACTTTATGGCCCGCACCTTCCGCCACTTACTGAGCCATATGTACGGTCTATTTCACTTATTAACTTACCAATAATAATCACAGACGCTTCCATAAACACGTAGCGACGGCCATCAACCTAAAAAGTGTTACGAAAACCCATGTGTCATTATTTCGCTAGATACACACTCGACTTGACCAACATATAAACATGGCTGCTGCGGATGAGTACTAATGGCAGAAAATACGCACTCGATTACATCAACATATTAACTTTGGTAAACTTTATTTTTTATATAGACCAGTCTAGTCGACTTCGGCCCGCCACGATTCGCCCTTTAGCCATTAAAATCCACACACACGTCCCTACCGGCACTCGAACCCGGGACCTTTGACTCGTTGGCCTACCGCCGCAGACCGCAAGGCTACCCGGCCGACATCAACATATTAACATATCAACTCATATTTATTATGGATATATTTCGAAACATGGATTAGGAAAATCGTTAATTACTTTTCTTTTAATTATACGCGATGCAAACTTCGTGCACGATGTCACCCTCCACCCACGCCGCCATTGCGGACGAAGCCTTACTATTGCTTTTTCTCTCTTATGTCACACCTACAGACTATAGCATTAACTTAAATTACAGTTAACATATATTTCCAGAACTTGAAAATATTCTCTTTCTCCTGAAAACTCTATTTATTTTTTTTTGCGGGCGGGGGCCATAAAGTGAAGTGAACCCCGATTGCGTATGTAACGAAATAATGACAAATAGTTTATTTTAACATTTTTTGAAATGCTAGTCGTTATGTTTATCGAAGTTTTCGCGGTTTTTAGTTTATATATGGTCCTTAGATATCTCAGAGGGGCTCCACAGTCTAATGGTTAGAGCGTTGGACTCATGTCTGCGTGGACCCGGGTTCAATTCCCGGCTGGAGTCCCACTTTTTGGCGTCCACCCAGCAATCGTGAGGCAAACTGGGGGAGTCAGGTGAATAAAGACGTGACGGCCACATTCGGGCACTCAGGTGGACTCAGTTCCACCAACCGCAGACAGATGGCGTTGGGGCAGGCTCAGGACCTATCGGTCTGTCACGCCAATGGTTATTATTTTAACATCTCAGACCGAGATAGGATGGGGACAAGGATGTTGGAAGTAGTCGTCCTGGGCCTAGGTTGTAGGTACCATCCCGGAATTTGTCCGATGACTGATAAAACATGTCAGGATGGGCAGCCGCTAGAACGATTTCCTGGTCCTTCTGATTTCTTAGCTAACGTTCTACCAACTGTGCTAAGGTGCCTCAGTACGTGTCTGTGTGAATTATTAACAAGAAAATGAGTGATATTGAGCGTCCTTATGACTCAATAGCTGGCGAAATTTAGGGTTCCGAAAGTAAAGTTTATCTTGGGTATTTTCTACGGTAATTTTTGCTTTTTAGGCACCCGTCTGCGGAACTGAAGCCGAGTTAAGAATACAAGGACCTTAAACTGCTTACAATGGAGCAGCTTCACCAACTAAAGCAGATAGGTGACAGGCAACTAACAGTGACCCTTGTACAATATGAACACTTGCACTAATTTTCTATTTTCACCTACTATGTTACATATCACAAGACAACTGCATAAGTTTTTACGTATGTGCCAGTCTGAAGCAAACTATACAGGAAGCCTATTGAGTAAAGAAAGACTGCAATGAAATTATAACTTTCTTGTGATCATAGCACTAGAAAAGTTATTTTCGAGCATGATGTGATAAATATTTTGCGTGCGACAACACATCAAAAATACACGTCCCATCAATAAGTTTACGTATCACCTCTAAGAAGCGGAGTTCACTTGATCCAAAGTAAAATTACAAAGTTCTATTCTATTCTATTAAGGTCCATTCACACCATTTTGGGAATTTCTATGTGACACTTTTAACTATAACGCACTCCTACAGCATATAAAACTCTGAAATCTGAATACACTGCGCTTTTACTTCAGCTCTTTACCATGCTGCCATAGATAGCATGCTGCTGTTTAGTATTTTAATTTGTAATCGGCGGATATAGCGGTGTTTTTGTTTTCAGTGTTGCCAGAATGCTACTTTCAATTATTTATTTGGATCTCTATATTGATGGACACGGAAGAGAATACTAGGAACGAAATATTTAGGAACATACGTAAATATATTAAGAATAGTAACGATTGCAGAATATTATACCAGTAAATCACTCCTCCATACTGCCAGCACAGCAGATAGAAAAAGAGTGGTTAATGGGAATGTAGCAAAGCCTGTTAATGTAGATATATTTCTACATTACGTAAGTGGATATTATCTTTCATACCTGGCTGTGAAACAAAGAAGTAACGAAAATTTTTACTGGGTTACTGTTTTGTTTTTGTAGTTGGATCTGGTGTTCCGTGGACGGGAAAGTTTCTTTTAGTGTATACAAAGTGTAGATTATAGACAATTTAACTGAAGATTATTGAGTCATAATGATGAATGGTAGTTGTTTTAAGATACTTGGAAGATTAATTAGCGTTAAGAGAGGACATGGTTGTAGGTGGTATTCATCGATGTATGCACGATTAAAGAAGGAAAAAGCTGAAGCATCGCCCGATGATCTGAAATTTAGTCATGTGTATAAGAACATGTTTCCATGGAGAAATCTCAACGAATTTGTGGAACAGCTGGGAAATTGTGTTATTTACAATGAGGATGGACTTGTTGTTTTGAACAAACCGTATGGAGTAAGAGTTGCCCCCCAACCAACAACAACAAATTGGACACCAAGGAGCTTGAGAAATGCCGCTGTCGGTAAGAATATTTATTCAATAGAGGATGCTCTACCGCAGTTGAAGGAACTGTTAGGTTATAGATTTCTTCATGTTCTGAAATCAGCAACGAGGTATGAAAGTGGTGTAACACTTCTATCAGGATCAGATGATGTTACATCAAGAATAAAACGGTGTGTTTTGCGAGAAAGGGCCCTGAAGAAGTTGATGACAACATACTGGGTTGTAGTTCTAGGAAAGCCTTCACCAAAAACTGGAACTGCAGGAGTAGGAATAACAGTAGAGGTAGGGGAAGGAGGAAAGAAGAAACAACCGGTTGTAGTGGACAAGTTCACAAATGCAAGCGTTAAAAGAGGCGAAGTTAAACCAGTGAATGTGGAATATAAAGTTTTAAGTTACAATGATTCATTGAATGTTAGTTTAGTAGAAATTAAAGTTTCGAGAACAAAATGGCATTTCTTACGAGTCTTCATGGCAAGCAAAGCTTCGCCAATTCTTGGGGATAACATATTTGGCTCTCGAGTCAAGAAACTTAAAGGAGTTTTGGTGACAGTTAATCCATTTAGTGATGCAGCGAATGCGCCCCCCAAATTACCAAAAGACATATTAGAGTGCTTAGAACTTAGAGAAGGACAAGAACTTGTGATTCCAAACCAGGTTCATCTTTATGAGCAGCAGCTACTTAAGTTTTATGGAGCAAAAGGAGACTTTACAATAAACGCTTTACCCCCTCCTAGCTTTAGCTGGACATGTTTGAAACTTGGGTTATTGCGGCAAATAACTGAAGGTGATGATGAAATAAAGCAGTGAAGCATATAGTAATGCCTGCATCTGTTATTAAAATGTTTTATTTACAGTAAATAGCAGTTGAAGGGTGTAGATTTGTGTGTCTCGTCATTATGAACGAAAAGGTTTGGTTTACAGAGTCGATTATAGAGAGCATGAGAACCTCTCTACACAGTTTATTTGGATTTTATACATAGAGATACAAAAATGTACACTCTTTCAATAACAGTATTACCTTGGAACATAAATTTATGTACCGTACTATTAATGCATGTAAAATATATCAAACTGTTGCGGATTGCAGGTTGTCTGTAACCAAACAACAATGACTTCGACGCGGAAAGCAATTCAAGTAAGCGCTTGCTAGCTTAGTTTAGGCTTGTGGCAGTAATAATATCTTCTTTTTTTAAAATGAATTTACAGTTTGATGATTTTTTATAACCGTGCGAATATTTCGAGAAGTAGGTGTTCGTGGTGAAAATTGGCTTGATATTGCCCACGATAGAATCCAATGGTGAACGCTTCGTTACTGCGGTGATGAACTTGCGAGTTCCATAAGCCATAGAATTAGTTTAGTGCGAATATTACTGAAGGACTACTTACCTTCCCATATTCATCTGACCTGATCTTAATAGGCTTTATTTGCGCTAACTTTGCAACCAAAAATTAGTGCAAGGATCAGTTTAATTTTATCTTATACTTGTGCATATATTTCAACAATCCTAGATCCATTTATCGAGCTCAGTTGGAAGGTCCTGTGAACGATCCCAGCGGCCGCCCATCCTGACTGAAGATCAGACAAATGATGGGATGGTAACTTACTTAGTGCCTGTAGACAAATGCCGGCTACTTCCAAGACTCTGGTAGACTATCTTCCGACACCCTGTCTTGGCGTGATGTGTCAACTATAAGAGCCACGAATAAATAAATTGAAATTCATTCAAAAATCCAGTAATGTTTCTTACACGTTAATCTGGTGTCTAAACTGAGTTCTATTATGCATAGCATAAAAATAGGTAGTCCACAGACCTGAAAACTCGAAGGATCAATCCAAGTCAAGTGGTTCAACATTGTTTTCTCAGCTTTTTTTTTTATATATATATATATAAATTTTACATTGTTATTTTTTTATATTTTGACAGTTTCAAAGTACTGTTGTTTCAGTTTCATTCACAATAGTTTTGCCGTGGCGAACTTTGTTATCTCAGGTCTTGCCATCCAGGGACTACAGGAGTGGGATAAGTTTTCAACTAGTAATTTCTTGTATTGTGCAGAAACGAGGAATGCATATTTAACTTCCCTTGCTATTTGCAGGGCTTCCCCGTGTAAATATCAAAGCACACAATAAAAGAATAATAATATAAAAAAAAAATAAATGCATTAATATCTTCAGGCTCAAATGCAAGTCCTTTCTCAGTTGCAAAAACGTGGAAGACACCATCAAGTTAACAGGATGGGTATAAAAGATGCTGAAGAGCTTACGTTGAAAAAAAAAAGTCTGTAAGCCGCAAAACGACGACGAAAGACAAAGATATAATTAATTTTATGGGCACGAGAATGAAAGAATCTGCATAAACTAAGGAAGGGCTTACTTTTTTTTTTTTTCTAAAGCAATATCTCGAGTAGTTGATAAAATATTGCAGTTTATACTTTTCAATTATTTCTTATTGCGCGGTCTTGCGGA
Source organism: Lepisma saccharinum (assembly GCA_022664845.1). Lineage (NCBI taxonomy): Eukaryota > Metazoa > Arthropoda > Insecta > Zygentoma > Lepismatidae > Lepisma > Lepisma saccharinum. The sequence goes on along the minus strand of JAGDQP010018624.1, from coordinate 29,863 downwards.
TCAAAATGGAGAATCATTTTCAAAGATATTTCAGCTTATAACTAAAAAATTATAAGATAACAATTTCGAACTTCAGACCTTTTTTTTTTTTAATGTATAATTACACAAGGAATCCAAAAACGCTAGTCACACGCACCCTTTGAAAATCATCTTAAAAGGGCGAAATAAGTAATTTTCCAAAAAAAAAAATATTTTTAATTAAAAAAAAAAATGATCGAATTTCACCACTCGTTTTTGCCATGTGGCCATGAAAAGTTTTCAAAGAAAGTTGCACCAGGTATTGAGTAAGAGTAGTACATTAAAATTTAGTTGAGAAATCTTTGGTATTTCTGAAGTTTTTCAAGAAGGGGGCATAATGAAGAAATCTTTTATCCATTTTCGCGCCACTTTCTTTAACAGAACAACTGAAAAACAATATTGCTAGTTATTATTCGTACTAATGTGTTATTTTTATGTAACAGTAAGTGAACTTTATTCTTCATTCACCTTTAAGTACCCCCAAAATCAAAATTTGTTTCTCAAAATTTTGTCAGCTACGACCAAAACAGTGTGTTGTAGCTGGAACCTTCGGGACACTCAGCTATTCATGTGTACAATACATCAAAATGTAAAGCTACTCCTAGATGGAATTAACTGTGAAGAAAACTATCAGCAGCTAATAGACTGTATGCTATGTGATTCTAAAAAAATCGTAAGTGTATGTTAGGCCGGTGTACAAACTGTCCAGGAGCAACAACTATGGAAGATATGTTCAATGACAAATTTTCTGAAGCTGATGGAGAAGAAATCAAGTTCAGTCAATGGCTGTCAACATATCGGACTAAACTTATTAAACAAACTCGGCCAGTTCCAGAATTAATTACTCTTATTATTAAGAAGCTTAAAATCTCAACTCCATATTCGTACGCTGCGAAAGAGCAGTCTGCATATCTCAAGGAAAGACAGTTTTACTCCTGATGATGCAATCATTTTGGTGGACTTTGCTTAAAACTATTCGTTTGTTGTACAAGACGAAGAAGCCCAACGGTACCATTGGATCCAACTGCTTCTGTACTCTATCCAGTTATGTGAATGACAGCGTTTCATGTCTCAATAGTGTGGTTAAACAGATGATCTGAACCACGATGTTTCATTTGTACATCAGGTATAAAAAAAAAGTGTCATACTTTATTACTGAAAAAGTGTCTTCCGGTCAAACGAGTTGAATATTTCACTGACGGCTACTGTGTTGCACAATACAAAAATTGTAAAGGTTTCCTTAACTTATGTAACCTTCAGCGTGATTTCAGTTTGAGTACGTCTTGGTTCATTTTTTTGGTACCAACCATAGTAAATCACCGTGTGATAGTATTGGTGGTGGCACCATAAAACGACTGACCAAATAAAAAAAAGTTGCAGCGGGTGTATTCAGTTCAAATGCTGACTCTACATCAAATGTACAATATCTGTGAAAAGAACATTTGTCCATTTTGCATCAACATTTTGTAGTAAGCAGGAATTACCTAACACACGCACTGAACTACAGCAACGGTATTCATCAGCTAAAGTAATCACATGTACAAAGAAATTTTATTTTTATAGCATTTTCTTCAACAACAATTGCAGTAAAGCGAGTCAACAGGGACGAAAAGTTTTCTTTAATCTTCAGTTGTACATCTACTGCACAACCTGTGCATAAAAATCTATCTGTAAATTCATATGTAGCCTGTGTTTATGATAACTAGTGCTACCAGGCCTTAGTGTAGGAAGTAGACACTGCTGCTGAAATTTCAAGACAAACTTTATGCATCCTCATGGTCCAGCTGGATCATTTTATTAGCCACCAAGGAAGACGAATGCTGGGTTCCTTTTTCTCATTTGCTATGTACAGATGAAAGGCAGACAACTACAGCAACTGGTAGACAGTGCCAGTTGTCACAAAAGACGCCGATTGCTGTTGAAAAAAAAAAGTGATCTGTTTCTTCTAGACAATCTAGAAGCAGATTTGTTTGCATGTTTTTCCCCCTTGAAAAAATGGAGGGGGTCCCAAAGATTTCACAAAACCGAATTTCAATGTATTACTCTTACTCAATAACAGGTGAAAATTTCTTCGAAAACTTTCCATGCCCACGTGGCAAAATATGAATGGTAAAGTTTTATTTAAAAAAAAAAAAAAAAATGTCGAAAATTACTTATTTTGCTCTTTTAAGATGTAATCAGTCTTGGATTAGTAGTGTAATTTTAAGTTGGAAGTTTTAAAATGAAGTTAAATTAAAAAAGATTTAAGGTAAGTTAAGTTTTAAAAAAAATCCGAAGTTTGAAATTGGTATTTCATAGTTTTATATAGAGAGTTACAAGCTGAAATATCTTTGAAAACGGTTCACCATTTTGATCCGCAAGTCTGCCCAGTAACAAAGTACTGAAAACTTCAAACTACAATATTTTAAAAACTACTTGAGATATTGTAAAAAAAAAAAAAGTTGTTATATTTGTATCATCTACCAATAAACCGATTTCGAGCAAAATCTGAGATGCTTTGATTTTTAATTGTACGGGGTAGGTCTGCAAATTGCAAGGTAAGTTAATAATTTCTTGTCAGCTTTGTAAAAGGTAGTTTTCTAACCTTATATAAACACTGACGACAGAAAGTTTAGACTGACCTTCAATAAGAAAGTGATCTGAGAATTTAAAGGTTTGTGTAGCCTACTGAAAATTAATATATTGTTTATCGGTGCTTTACACCGTGTTTATCTGTCGACCGCACCTAGTTTTGAGGTGCAAATGCCATATTTTCATGATCAGTACTTACTCGTTTCATGACATTCATATTATAATACAAGCGGGCGCAGCTCATCTTGGTCGACATCCGTCATCCTTACGAACATGATAGCGAATTGTACACTTCTTTTACATTTTACGTGAACACAGAAGCTTACCTGAAACCTATAATACACATAGAAATAACAGTTTTCCTACTAACTAAAGGATGCTTTTCAGCTCTGGATAAAGAACGGGAAATAAACTATATTTTACTGTTTATTGAATATAAGGAACTAATAATGAATAACGATATAATTGAATAATAATGGATAACAGGGAATATATAAACTTTGAATATTCTACTGATTGATTATTGAATATAAGTAAACATAAAGTATTCTCTGGAAACGATCTTTTCTACTAAATTGGATTAGAGTGGTCTTGAGTCACTGAACTGAAAAGGGCCCTTGCACGTACCTGTTATTATAGCCATATGATGTCTCTGTTTCAAACCACTATCTTTCTTTTCACGGGACGAAGACCGAGATGATCACTTAAATATGAGTCCATGTCTCGTTAGTTCTTTCACTCGGTAAAACGACGAATCTTACTACTTTACGCTGAATGTCTTTTCCTTTTCTTCATCTTGCGATGAATGATATGTATACTAAAGTTTGTATTCGAAATATCTATCATTCAACTCTGAAGTTGAAGTTTGATTTGTAACACACAGTCAAAACGGCTATTTCGAACTGTTCACTTTCACTTGTAACGGAACTATAAGCAAAGTCTCTTGACGATGTTAGCTGGTAGATGCAGAAGTCCCAACTGGCCTCTTGAGATTAACTTCTATCTGGTCTTATTGAATCTTAATTTTTGTTTCTTTCTCAGAAATAGGCTATAGATGTTAATGGGCTGTAGGGAATCGTTCATACTATAAATCTGAAAATCCTTGAGTTCCCATAGATGATAAGAAGAGTTAATTTGAAAACAAAGAGAGGAGAGTTTGGGAAGAGGTCTTAGGTCAAAGAGGAATGGGAAGGACTGAGAAATATGTTAATTGTCCTTCTGGTAGGCACGTCTTGAAAATACTTTCGTGCTAATAAAAGAAGGAGAAGTCTTTGATTATTTTCATCTAATATGTTGTTGTAACCTCCAGGTGAGAAGAAATCTTGTTTGTCCAATTTACGGTGGTAACTGCCCTTGTTCTAGCCTTGTAGGAGCACGTTTCATAAATAGTTCTTCTGTTATTTTATTTTTTAAATGACTACCTGTTTCTGAATGTAACTCTGATATAATTCTATTTAAGAAGACAATTATTTCACTTTTAACCAACATCGATTTCTTGTAATAAAATTATTTGTATTTGTGCAGGGGCTAATTTTACCTTTAATTTCCTTTCAATATGTTTATAATTTTACCTGACTTAGACCACTCTAAAATATATTGGTCATTTCCTGTTCTCAAACAAACTTTACAGAACATATAAGATAGAAATAACACTGTATCTATATTATTGTTCTGAAGTTTACTAAACAGCAGTGTATTCATAGGCACTGCATAATATAATTTCCACTACAATGTCTGTTCATCAATGTGGCCTCCTGTTGTCTTCATGACAGCAGTACAGATGCGTAACATTCGTCTATTTAGTTTTTCCAGATCCTCAGTCGTTATCCCCTCCCTTTTCACCAGCAGTCAACAGATGTTGCTGTCTACAGTAGTCTGATTCTTCTGAGCAACTTTTCTGTCCAATCCGTCCTACAGTAATTCAATAGGTGATAAGTCCGGATAATGTGGGGTTAAAATCATGGAATCTAATTCTCCTGAGACTTGTTTCCCGTCGATATATTTCTTACATGTTATACCATAAGTAATGTCGTATCTGCAATGACGCCATCTGACGAGTGAATAGTGAAGTACACGGCACGTGCCATAGCTGGGTCATATAGGGCACTTAATTGTGTAGAAGGAGAACGATCTACTCCACGTTTTGAAAGTGTGGCTTGTGTTTGGTCATGGCAGACGGAGGACCACATAAGGCATGTCATGCTGTATGAATTTCACCAGGGACACCCGGCCAGTGCAGCGGCACGAAAGATCAGTGCCGTATATGGTCAGGGTTCTGTGGACGAGCGGAAGTGCCAGAGGTTTCGGTCTGGGGACATCAGCCTCACTAATAAGACATGAGAAGGGAGACCTGTGCAGCTGGACAACGGTGCCCTGCGAGCAACGGTGGAGGCAAATCCAATGCAACATGTTGAAGAACTGGCCAGCGAACTCCATGTCTCCGTTCACCGTTCATCGTCACCTGCAGGACATTGGATACATGTCGAAACTCGGAAAATGGGTACCCCTTGCGGTAACGCTTCAACAGAAGCAGCAGCGGGTTAACATCTGCAGTTACTTGGTCACACGTCACAGATGTGAGCCATTTCTGGACAGAATGGTGACAGGTGACAGTGGGTTCTCTACCATAATATTACACGCAAACAGCAGTGGGTACCTAATGAGGGGGATGCAGTAACTGTGCCAAAATAGGATCTCCGCCTCTTCAAAGTGATGTTGAGTGTTTGGTGCGATATCCGTGGAATGCCCCATTTTGAGCTCTTGCCACATAACCAGACCATCAGTGCAGGTGTCTACTGTTAGCAGCCTGAAAGCCTACGGACTACATTGTTGGAGAAACGTCCTGCACTGGTTAATCGCAAGGATGTGCTCATATACGGTGATAGCGCGCGCCCACACACGGCAAGAAGGACTCGTGCTAAGATCGTGGAATGTGGCTGGAAGAAACTCCCTCGCCCGGCGTTTTCACCAGATCTTGCACCAACAGACTGCTGTTTTTTCGCAACCTGAAAAAAAAAAACAACACCTGTCCAGGAAAAACAGCAAAATGAGAATGACGTGCGACGAACACCCAGTTCTTTGCCTCCAAAACCGGTGACTTCTTTCAGCGGGGGATTCAAGAACAGGTTGACAGGCGGCAGAATAGAGACTTATTTTCCGATGGAGATGGGATAAGTTCGATTGAGACTTATCTTCCTGACTAACGATAGTGTTCCAGGTAAGTTATCGTTCTTTTCCTCACGGTGCAAAAATACGATATTACTTATGGGATAAGCTGATAATTGAGACGATGACCCTTCTTTCCCCACATGGTACTGCGCAACGTGAAATGATACTGTGATAGTGTTTTGTCTCTAATATTCCCCGTACTAGTACTAAATCTCCAATCTTAAGTCTTATCAAAACATTCACACATCATTATATTTCCTCACCCATGTTAATACTCTTCCCCCTACTGGTAGCGATTCGAACTAAACATCCCACATGTGAACTCATGCGTCTACAGTACATGCTTCCATTGATATATTGTCAAGTGTTTGTGTTCTCGGGCTCATTGTAGTTTTTTAAGGTTATGTGCTGCATTTAACATTCTTTTAAATGGTTATACGACCATAATCCAACCTCGCGTAAACAAATTTTCACATTTGGCACTGACACAGGATCTTCTGTGGCATGATTAATTTCTGCACGGATAGTTACTTTGGAACGTCTTCTGTTTAAGTTTGCTCATGATTAATACATGACGGTTTTCCACATCTGTTAGTTTTCTTGAATAGTTTGTCCTTTGACTGTCTGGATTCATCCCAGTTTTCTTTCTTCTGTGCACTGCTAATCAAATACTGCTAAGATATTTTCAATTTTGTTGTTATTTCTTTCGGTTGGACCATCCAGTAATTTAAGATTTTTCTGGCTCACGTTAGCTATCCTCCCCATTTTTTGTTTTCATTTAATTTTTGTTAAATTACAAACAAACACTTGTGTTGCTCAGGATAAGATAAAATAAATTTTACGGGCAGTAACAGGTATAGCGCAAGGCCCTCTATTGGCGGCAATGGGTAGACACGCGGGTTCGAAACTAACGTCCGACCATTGTGACTGAGGTTTCGCTAGACATTAGGCCCTGGTCGATACCTTCCCCATTCTGGACTGAGCCAAAGATGCTAAAAGGCCTTTATAAAATACAAAACCCTCTATTGTCCTAGCACGAACAGTTATCAACAACCTAATCTCTTCATACAGGGAGGATCGGGACGGGCGTAAGCCATAGTGCTGTTACCGCCCATACAATTAATTTTATCTTATCTTATCATACAGGGAGGAAGTTTCACATGCAAAATGGGTACCTCTGCAGGGAAGTAGCACAGTATACAGAGCATTAAAGCCGTTACTTTGATCTTGATTGGTAGTGGTGGAACATTACATCAAAGTTCCTTGAACACTTGCAGGGAACTAACGTCTAAGCTACAACGGAGCGCCGGTTTCTCTAAACATTTTCTGGCTTAAAATACCATCAGAATAGCTGCATGTAACTGCTAGAATGCTGATTAAAACTCACTCACTTAAATGTAGTGTGAAGAACATGCGTAAGAGAAGGAACTATCTTGCAAAGAATTCTTTTACCATTATGTGTTAAGACTCAGGAAGAGGGAGGGAAAAAAATCAAAATAAAATCATATTTCTATGCCTTTAGAAATAATAAGAGGTATAGTTTTGTGCCTATACAATTAACAATATAATATTCTCAATTTATCTATGCTTCCGCTCTGAACCATAAAGATCGGAATAATGTACGTCCCGACGAACATTGGATCGGGACGGGTGGCGAGCTTGGCATCGTGGAAGCCATTGCAAATAGGATGTATTGGCTACTCTTAATAAGGGACCATTTACAGAGAAGCTTAATAGCTTTGGAATGCTGGCAGATGTGAGAAGAGGTATGAGTTATTAGCAGTGTCCGAATTTACATGTAAGATAAAATTGTTAAAACATGTAGTATATTATGTAATGTTAAAAAGTCGTAACATAGTTCTATTAATGCGTTAATCTATTTTCGTAGCATTCACACACGTCATGTAATGCTACAATTCTTTAAATGTTTGGTCTAGTATGGCTGCTTAATATTAAATACTGTTTGAAGAAACGAGTTAAGCTACTTCTCTGAAAACAAGATGAAGAAAAGATTGTGTTTAACATCAGTAACTTGTTTTCCCGCATGTGCAACTAAAGTGACCAATTCATTCTTCCTGCCATTTTCATTTATACAATGCATTTCCATCAAAATAATTCGAAATTAACTTGTAAAACACAAACAAAACAGTTAATAAATTCATGAAACTGGTGCATTGATTAAACCGTTCGAATTCTATGCACAGTGCGTCACATGATACGCCTACTAAGCTAAGCTTTCAGGTGTCGTCGATCTGGCAAGATGTTATAAGCAGACAGAGAAAGAGGTCTTTCAAAATGACGTCACAGGTCGAACTTCATCAGGAGTAGAAGAATTGTCTTCCGGATGGTTACTTCCTTCTCCGCTAAAAATGTACGAACTACAAAGCTTTCGCAATGACGGGTGCTTGCCAGCACTGCTATAAATTGTTACGTTTTTTTTAAAACCAATATTGCTTCGTACAGTATTGATTTTAATTGTCTTTCACTATAGTTTTCATGGAACCCAGGATAGGAAGTGCAACAGTTTCCACCATTCTAATCTTGGAATTCAGGCAAATTTACTTGGTATGTACGCAATATCATATACAGCTTTAGAATCGCTGAAGACACTTCGAAGTTTTACCCACTGACCGGAGACCAGCCAATGGTTTGCAGAGCTTTAAAAAGTTCGTTGTAAAAATAGACTGTTAGCATAATTTCACCCAATATCCCCATCAGCTTAATTGGTAAGCAACTTCAAATTGATCTTTCTAAGGTGACCATTCGTCCCCAATTCTCTGGGACAGTCCTCGAAATAACATTTCCGTTCTCGATTTCCAGAAAATGTAAAATAATAATAATGACTGAACCCATAAATGATTAAGGTAGCATGATATTTCCACGATTAGAAGAAACCAGATGTAAATTGAAAAGCACAGCGAATATACGAGGGTTAAGTCATAAGTTTTGGCAACTATTTTTTTTCTTTCGAATTGGGGTTAACAGAACTGTCGAGTGGTCCCACCAGATTGTGTATGTGAGCAGAGTTGCAAGTCTGAGCACGCCCCGAAGTTCAGTAGGTGGGCGACAGTGGTCACGAAGAGTGAACAACGTGCGTATGTGAAAGTAGCATTTCTCCGCGGCAGGAATGCCACACAGAGTTACGGAAAGCACTAGATGTGTGTGCCCTACCCTATCAAACAGTGGCGAGGTGGATATTTTTTTTTTATTAAGGGACCCACCTTCCACCCCTGTCTCTTTACCTTCTTAGCAACAAACTAAGTTGCGCACTTTCAGGGTGGATAGCGGTTTCTCAGCGAACAGGACGCCCACTGCGCGGCAGATCGGCAGTAGATACTCTGCCCCGTTTGAAAGCCGCTATCCACCTCGCCACTGTTCGATAGGGTAGGGCACGCACACCTAGGGCTTCCCGTAACTGTGTGGCATTCCTGCCACGGAGAAATGCTACTTTCACATACGCACGTTGTTCACCGGTCGTGGCCTTCATTCCGGACTACTGTTGCTCACCTACTGAACTTCGGGGCGTGCTCAGACATGCAGCTCTACTCACATACACCATCTGGTGGGATCACTCGACAGTAAATTCCATAAGGTTTCCAACGTGTATCTTCGATCTGTCCTGAAAGAAAAAAATAGTTGCCATGACTTATGACTTAACTCTCGTAGGAAGTTAAAGCTAGACAGGATTATGGAAAGAAATGTAATATTCTTTCCAGGCTCATGAATTTTACATAACATTTTTTTTAAATGCTATTTACTATCACGGATTACGAACGCTTTACTAGTTTAACTTATGTTAGGATCTTCCTGATAGAACGAAACTAGGATCTAAATTATGAAAATCAACCTCGCCGGTATCTTGTGTTACCAATGAACATATTTTTTGTTGGGAATATACTCTTTAGAGTCTCAGCTGTAATTTATTATAATCAAAACTATGTTCATGTGTTCTTTACCTTTCCGTATGAGTTGTACAGCAGATGCGACCAATAATGTCCATGATACGAGGTGTTTTGACCATACAGAATTGTAATTACCGCTCTTGTTCAATCTTTAATATGCTCTTTAAGAGTCAGGTGCACACAGGCCTTCTTGGACTACAGTTCTGACACAATTCTTGAACCTTGCGGACTCCTACCAATGACAGTTTTAATATAATGTCGCGTAGTAACAAGTGAAGTCTATTACCGAAATTACCTATTCATATAAATTTGTAATAAAGTTAGAAATGTAATACAGTTTGTAAGAAAAAGGGGAACGAACCAAGGACCATAGAATATCTATTTAATCATTAAATGAAATATTGTTTTAGCTTTTACATGCAAGACTGGATTTCCAACACAAATCATATATTTTATGTTTGAGATGAAATAGTATATCATAATATCGAATTACATCAAAGAGCCAACTGAGATAGGATATCATAGTATCGAGTTACATCAAAGAGCCAGGTGTGCTGATCAAAGTACAACCTAACACAGCAGTCCAAAGTTTCATCTTACTAAGCAGATCAAAGTGCATTTTAGTCAGCAGTTTCATATTCCACCTTGCTAAGGAGTTTAAAGTTCAATATTACACAGCAGTCTAAAGTTCACCTGCATCAGCATATCAGATTTCACCTTAAGTCAGCAAGATCAAGGTGCAAGGACAGTTAGCAGAACCAAACTCCAAAGTGGTTCTGATTGGTGCGCGAGAGACTACTGGGTGTTGACGAGTTGGGATTGGTAGAGGCGTGGTTAACATCAAGGACAGAGAGTTGGTGGAGAGTATAAAAGATTGACATTTGACACCATCTAGATCGGCTATCGCCGCTTGGGATCGGCTGTGGTCGCTTGTCGTCGTTTTTCGCTAATCAAGAATTAGTTACTGCTGATACGGCCCATTCGCTACTCAGATGTCCCGACTCTGCTTTGGTTCGTCATACTCCGATTATTGTAGCTCAACTTGACTGCTACTTCAAGGGACCCTACTCAGCTCTGGTCAAGACTTCGAGAAAACACCTACAACTTACCTGTAATAACTTGCTTGAATAATACAGTTTATAGAACATAAATAGATGAGCGTGTATGTGTTTTCTCGAAGTCTTGGCCAGAGCTGAGTAGGGGCCCTTTAAGCAACAGTGAAGTTGAGCTTCAATAATCGGAGTATAACGAACCAGAGCAGAGTCGGGTCATCTGAGTAGCGAATAGGCAGTATCAGCAGAAACTAATTCTTGATGAGCGAAAGACGACGATAAGCCGATGGCAAGCGACCACAGCCGATCTAGATGGTGTCAAATGTCAATCTTTTATACTCTCCACCAACTTTCTGTCCTTGATGTTAGCCACGCCTCTACCAATCCCAACTCGTCAACACCCAGTAGTCTCTCGCGCACCAATCAGAACCACTTTGGAGTTTGGTTCTGCTAACTGTCCTTGCACCTTGATCTTACTAAGGTGAAATCTGATGTAGGTGAACTTTAGACTGCTGTGTAAGATTGAACTTTAAACTCCTTAGTAAGGTGGAATATGAAACTGTTGACTAAAATGCACTTTGATCTGCTAATTAAGATGAAACTTTGGACTGCTGTGTTAGGTTGTACTTTGATCAGCACACTTGGCTCTTGTACAGATACCTATCTACTTGCACCATGCCAAACACTGCGATAGAGAAACAAAGAGAACAGGATGAAAAAGAAAGTTTTCGTTAATAGAACTAGGCCAGAACACGTTGCGCGTACCTATTTGTAAGCATACAAAATTGTCAACTGGTTATTGTTTTACAGAATGAAGCAAGAATCTGGATATGAACTCTGAATATTCTTGTGCACAATGAGTGGATGTAAGACAATTTACTAACAAAAGGACAGAAAAATTATTATTGATTAAATATCAAAATGTAAGTTGCCTGCTTCAGGATTCATCTTCAGGTTGCATACGTTTTTATGTGAACTTCTTCCACATGGTTGAAACTAATTCACTTGACTTAGTACTTAGATTATAAGTTCTTTCTGTTATTGTACTGATGTCAACTTCACAGAGAATGTGCGCACATGGAAAACAACAGGTATTCCTGTGTGGCCAGTAGGAGGGTGAAGGGCCATAGGAGTGGAGGAATTGAATGGTGTTGCATGAAATTTTGTTACGAGTCCAACATACTCGTCAGTATATGCACATGCAACATCATTGTTCAGGGAAGGAAGTGTTGGAGATTCTGCGGATGAAACAGGACCAAAGCAGGAAGTTACACTGAACTGCTCGTCTGCTCTTGTTCTTTTAGCGCTGATAGTTAATGGGACACTTGACTCGAAATAGTGCATGCTACGTGTTCCTGGTACTTTTGTTGCTAATGTAAAGCGCTTGGAGAAGTCACTACGAACAATAGCCCAGTCTTTGACATAGAAAAATATGATGCCAGTGTCCCTGGTGGATGAGTGGTAACGCTCGCTGCCTTAAAATCAAGCGATCCCGGATTTGATTCCCGGCGGCGACACAAGTGGTTCGGAATCCACATTAAACTGTAGGTCTCGTCCTTAGTAGTTTACCCGTTCGTTTACGACGTTAATAACAATTCAATCAAATATGATGCCTTCAATGTTGTGCTTGCAATACTTATACATCTTGTGTTTGATTTTCCACTGGACTTTGTAGGCTGGCTTTGGCAACAAGTCTTTTCACCGTGCCGCCTATCCCATCACAGAGTACATATCCAGAGTTTTGCTTCAGTCTGTAATACAATAACCAGTTGACACTTTTGTATGCTTACGCTCAACGTGTTCTGGCATAGTTCTCTTAACGAAAACATATTTTTCATCTACTTCTCCTTGTTTCTCGATCACAGTTTTTGGCATAGTGCAAGTACCTGTTAGCAGTCATCTGTACAATTTTTGTCACAATTAAAGGTGGGACTGATGGCGAAATACCAGGCTGAATTCGGAATTCTGTAATTCTTCACAAATCGAGATCTGCACCTGACCTATTACTCTGCGATGTATATATTTCACTCCAGACGATAGCTTATTTCATTCTGAATACCATAAAACAAAATTGAAGTCTCTAGGACTAATACAAAGAAAGTTATCCTTTTTTTATATTTTGATATGGGTGTCGAGCGCACGTTTTGGGCAATTTTTGCCATAAGTTTGAACCTCCATAATTTTTTTACCCCACCACTTATTTCAGTACACTTACATTTCTGGAATCAGCATCAGCAATTCTCTCCACATACGAAGTTTCATCAAAATCTGAGATGGTGTGGTGACATGCCGTTGATGATTTGACATGGAATAACCTATAGGCAATTATCGTGTAGACTGTATAGCGTATATTCTTTAGTTAAAACTCAAGTGAACATTTTTCTAATTTCAAAGTTAAATACTGTACTTTTCTCAATTATTTAGCTTTACGAGATAACGAAGGTACTTACATTACAGGATACCAAGACAGGCGTACACTAACATCACAAACACAATAGAAAAGCAGCCACATTTTGCAGAAGTGTGTTCACATTATAGGAGAGAAAATGGACAAAGATGACTGGTGCTAAGGAGTCGCCATGTTGCCTACTGATGCTGGGTAACAGAGTGGCCAGGTCATGGAAGCGGGAAAATTACTAAAAGGGTCGGAGAAAACACCACATAGAGTAAGAAGTGTGGAGGTTACTAGGAGTAGGTGAGAGGCTTCCTAAAGGAATCAGAGGGGAGGGGGAAATAATTAGAAGATGAAGGGGTGGAAAGGAGAAAATAAAATAAAAGTGAAAATAGAGACGGAAAGAGAGAATGGAAGGGGGAAGCACTGAAGAAGCCGAAGAGGAGGAAGAAAAACCAACTGCGCTGCAGGGAGTTACATGCAGTTAAGGCCGGATTCATGGTTGGCGGAGAGGATAGAGATGTGTCTACTCCCATCTCTTTCAAACTGTGGCAGGTGAGTCAGAATTCAGAATACTCATGATGCTGACTTGGAAGATTTCGTCAAAGGTGCATGCATCCGTGATATGAATTGTGTTCAGGTATGAGGAGATGCGGAAATCGTGATTTGGAGGAGTAGCGAATTTCCACTTTCCTTGACCACCATCTCCACCGTTCGTCCAGGCTTCGCTTCCTATATCAACCATAATACATTCTATCTCTGATCCTCTCCCACCAGACATCATCATAGCTTCAGTTGACGTGACATCACTGTATACAAATATTCCCCACCCTAATGGTCTCGCTGCCTGTGAACACTTTCTCGACACGTCCCAAACCTTGTAAGCCAGCACACCATTTCTGCTTTAGCTAGCTCAGTTTGTTCTCACAATGAACAACTTCTCCTTTGAGAACCATAATTATCTGCAAATTAAATGCACAGCTATGGGCACTCGAATGACCCCTTCCTACGGCATTTTCGTGGGATGCCTGGAAACACAATACGTAACTTCACACCTGTCAAACCTTACTCCTGGCTTCGCTATATCGATGACATTTTCTCAATCTGGACTTACGGACGAGAGTTACTGGAAACGTTTCTGCAAAACGTCAATTGCATATTTCCCGTCAAATTCATTTGGTCCTTCTCCAGGGAACACATAACTTTCCTTGATGTGGATGTCTGGCTCAAGAACAGTCAACCTGAAACAGGCGTTCACATCAAACCTACCAACAGTGTGCAGTATCTCCATTTCAACAGCACCCATTCATACCATACCAAACGCTCTATTCCATACACTATTGATGTCCGGGACTCTCGCATCTGCTTCTCTGACGACCTACTTCCAAGATTATTTCAGTATCCTCTCCTCAGATCTCACCGACCGTGGCTATCCGAATCACCTTATCCGTAAACAATTGGACCGTGGCAGAGATCACTCGAACTTGAACCGGCCTTCCGCGAAGATCCCACTCTTCTCACTCAGTACCAACCCAACCTTCAGTCTCTCCAACAGCTACTCAAACTGGCCCACCCCATACTTACTGCGTCACCTGACCGCCGCCCCCCCCCCAATCCAAATACGATTCTCACCAGAACTGGACCCATTCCGCCCCCAAACCTGGCAAGTGCAATATACCCCGCTCCAGAACGTGTCCTATTTTTGATCCCAGTATGACCTTCGAACATCCTTTTACTCACAAGACGTACTTCTCTCCGATACTCCGGCAATTACGTATCTTCAAATCTCATTTACCTCCTACTCTGTAGCCTGTGTTTCGCCTTCTACGATGATGAAAAAAAAAAAAAAAAAAACCCCTCTAACAATCGGCATCAACAACCATCCTTACTCCTCCAAATCACATCTTCCGTTACCGGAACACACTTTATATCAAGGCGTGACGTACACCTTTGACGAAACCTTCCGAGTCAGCATCCTGAAAATTCTGAATCCTGACTCCCCTGTCACTGATAGAAAGAGATGGGGAGCAGATGTACATCTCCATCCCATGCGCCAATCATGAACCCGGTCGTAACTCCCTGTAGCGCAGGTCTTCCGTATTTCCTTCTTCTATTCTCTCCTTCCTTCCGTCTGTAATTTCACTGTTTTACCTTCATCTTCATTATTATTTTCCCCGCTTATTCCTCTAGGAAGCCTCTCACAAACTCTTAGTAACCTCCACACTTTCTTCTCCATTTGCTGTTTTCTCCGTCCTCCTTAATCATATTGCCGCCTTTATAACCTGGCCACACTGATACCCAGCGTCAGTCAGCAACATGGCGGCTTCCTAGCACCAACCCACTCTGTCCTATTATGTGAACACACTTCTGCGAAACGTTGCAGCTTATCATGTAAGTATAATTTTTTTTCTGCTTTATTTTACCATCTTATATATTCCCGTGTTGGCCTTCCTTTATATATACACTTTCGCCAAAGGCGTGTTCACAAAATAGGAGATGAGACGGACAGAGGACTGGTACTAGGAAACGGTCATGGTACCGAAGATGATCCAAACAACCAGTGAATTATCTAAGGAGAAATCACAACCAGCTGAAGAAAAAACAACTAACAGGAACTCTCCTAATTGTCAGAAGCCTAATATTCCTAAACAAAATGATTATTCAATACTAGAAGATATTACAAATTAAAATTAGTAAGAAATGTTGATAATTCAATTTATTAAAATAATATCAATGCTAACAGACACAATTATTGCATATGCTTAGTTCTCAATAGAAGAAAAGTTAGTTGATCAAGTCCAAGAAATGATGGGAATTTGACAGAATTATTCTTATTCTTTCTCCGTCTTTTCCCACCCACGTGGCGAGGGGTCGACGTTTCTGATGAGTCTTCTCCACAAAGCCCTGTCCTGAACTTCACCTGACAGACCTTCTCCCCGAGATCCTTCTTAACCCTATCCATCCATTTCCTACTTGACCTGTGTTGCCCTCCACTTCCATTCTCATCACTCTTCCGACTACATAGTCATTTGTTCTTATCACATGTAATCTTCTTTTTTGTATCATCTTAGATATCTCTACAACTTTGGTTCTTCCTCTCTGTTTCTTCGTGTTATCTCGCACACAATTTGACAAAAAATTAATATTGTAAATTAAGTTAACACAATCATTTATTAAGCCACTGTCTTGTTCAAAGTGCCTTAACAGGTTTAAAAAGTACACGTGTAACAAGAGAAAACAACTGCTTCCTACGACGAACGTCTCAAAGTGGTTTGCGCATATAAAAAGAAAGATCATTTCAAAAGAACTGAAACTTCATTTAAAAAATATAAGCTTTTAAAAGGTAAAATAATGTATCAAGATCATATTTTATATAAGAAGCCAGTCATTGGCGTTAATTGTGAATACATAATTTGTTTTGTCCCCTTTCTCTTTTTTTTGAATATATGGTATAATTGCTTTTATTCAGGTCAACAGATGACAGCAAAAATTGTACTTTTCTGTGATATAAAGAATACTGTTAACAGCTGATTTTTTTACAATGATAGTGCACAGAAACCTATACACTTATCACATGTTCTATTGAAGAAAGATCTAATAGACAATTATTGTAAATAATCGTGTAGGCTATACTAGTATTTCATGTTCCGTTGAAACTATTGAATAATAAAAGCGAATTTCAAAGTTAATACTTCTCTCATACCTCGGCTAAAGGTTCATACTCCTCCAAGGGTAAAAAGAAGAGGTTCCTGATTGGAGCACCTTGGTATCCTGACGGGAGTTGAAGACATTGTGGAAGTAGTTGAGAAGGATCAGTTTATAAACTCGTGCTCAATTAGTAAAAACTGTTAATTTCAATTAAAATCTAAATGGTTTGGGTTAGTATTTCATATTTCTTTTTTAATTAAGATCACTGCGCCGCGTACGTAGGTAAATTTTACACCACCTTGTAATATGGAACAACGATACAATCTCCACCCACAGTTCAATATTACCCGAGAAGAACTAATTGTGTATGAAAATGGATTACGGTGAACATGAACAGTTTTCACACTGGGTAATTTTTCTCAATGATTGACAATTTCAGGTTTTCTTTTTTGTCTCTCTTGAGGAACCTGATACTGTGCAAGACACGAAAACTGCATTTAAATCTGCTGAAATTTGAAAGATTAACGAAATTTCCGTATTTGCTATACATACTTCAAAATTAGGGATAATTATGAAATCTGGGCAAGTAATTACATTAATTATTGAATAATTTTTGCATTGGTGCTACAGTAGCTCTGAAGTTCAGTTGATATGAGATATTCTTCGACAGGCATATTTTCTAGGCAAGCGACCAAGGTCTCTGTGATAAAACTGACAAAGCACCTATAAAAGTAAAAGTGGAATAGAGACTAACAAAAGTTATACTTACCTCCTGGGAAGAAAAAAAAAATCGTACAACTTATTATTTTATTAAAAAAACGATAGAAACTAATTTTCTCCACGAAAATAGTGCTGTTCCACTGTTCAGTTTGTTGTATTTAGTTTCCTCCTTCCCCACCTGTGTACGCTTTTGATGAGTGCGCATTCCAAACTGAAAAACAAAAGAACTAACTCCTATTTTGTTTCTGATTATTTTTTATTTTTAAACTACCAATCCATAGTACTGTTATATCGAGTGGTGGTAGTCAGATTAAAGGTGTGGCTAATGGGCCTGCAGCCCAGGGCACTCACTGGTTCAGGAGCACCGCTTAAACGTAAATAACACCCTTACGAGCACATGTGGTAGGTAACTGGGGCACTAACAGAGTCTATAGCCCAGGGCCCCCAAACAGCTTAATTAAACACTGGCTGGAACTGAATCGTATTTCGTTTCACTATCCATTTCAGCATTATAGACCGCTGGATTAAAGAGCTTGGGTGTCTTGGAACTTACAAGAAATGCACTCGTGACACACAAAACAACATGTTATGCAAAATACTTCACGAATTAATGCAAAGTAGCATACTTAGACAAGTCCAAGTGCCTTTGTTTTAATAACTTCAAACACTAAGGTCTATAACGCTGAAAAGCCCAGTAGTATCACAGATAACGATAGTTGTAGTACCTACTGAATTTCAAAACGCGCGGCTGTATCTTATTTTAATTCTGAGACCGAGAAAGCAGCTATGACCGAAGCTCGTCGTATGTCTGATGAATGAGGTTTCTCCACCACCACTCATAAGGGAAAGTGTCGGGAAGGCAGTGACCATAGTCTGTGTTCAAGGATCACCACGGCATTTACCTGGTGAAACACGAAAACCTGGCAGGATCAGACGGCGGGGTTCGAACCCAGGCGTCTCCCCAATGTCGATCTGAAGTCCTCGATGTTAGACTGGGTCACGGGGCCTGGGTGCACACATTTGTGTATGTGTGTGAGGATCCGTACCGTACAGGTTCGTAATATTACATCTGTTTGTGGATACAGAAATAAATAAATTACTACTACGTTGTTACATTTGAGTTTTACGAACCTTTTTCTTTTGCCCATGCGCTAGGAAACATATAGAACATAATGCGTAACATAAATTTGAAATTCATTTAGTTTTATTAAGGTCCTTGGAAACGTAATAACCCCCACGAGACCTTTCTGGCGTTATCGTCTTCAAGCTCTGACGTGATAAAACTTGCAAGATTCCTTTTCTTCACATAAAGGAGTTGAACAATTATTGTTTCATCCAGCTAGTTAACAAGTTTCTTTAGACTTGTATGACCCCTTACATATATTTATTAATACGATAGAATTATTTAGGTTTCTCCAATTTACAGTACGGATCACTCACTACATGAAGTAAGTTCTCCAATGCCTTTGATATAATTAAGTTTCTTAATAAAGTTGTCTCCTGTTTCATTGATAATTATACAACTGTAATTATGGTGATCTTAAAAAAAATGTAATAAATTTATAAAGAAGAGATTTAACCAATTTTGAAGATATCTTCGTATTTGTTTCGTTTATTATAACTTTTTTTTTATTTCACTCTTTTCTCACTCCTTATTTTAAGTTCTTTCTTCAAATCTAAACCTTGTGCTACGCAAAAACCTTTTGGTTCATGGTAACATTATTTATTCTTAAGCGGGTAACAAACTCTCTGCAATTCATGTCTTCATCTTGAGTCGAATTCATATATAAACAAAATAGCTTTACAATACAACACAGTGAGTGTTAAACGTAAAGAACATCGCGTGTAATGAAAATAATAATCTAACCTGACTTTAATACACCGGTCGTCGATTTATTGACATAATATATCTGGCCCTTAGTGGAATAAAGTCGGATGACATATTTTCACTTTTTTAATTAAGAGAACAGTTTTGTGTCCAGGAAACAAACTTCAGAACATTTTTCATACTAATTTTGAAAAACCTGCTTCCTGTACCTTTGTTAATAATATGGAATTTGCTTTGGAGTTTGTTTCCCTTGGTTTTGCAAAGATAATCGGGTCTCCTTAAAAAAAAAAAAAAAAAAGTAAAAAAATATGACATCCGGCCTTACTGCACTAAGGTCCAGATATGTGATTTTTGTAGCAAAATACGTGCCATTCATCTTACGAAGTAACACAACGTTGGCTTAACAATCGCAAGGTCCTAGGAACGATCCCAGCGACCGGCCATTCTGATCGTTTTTCCTTGATCACACTAGGCAAATGACAAGAGGGTATCTACAAACTAGGTGCCGGCCGACTACCTTCAAACATCCTTTCCTCACCCTATTCCATGCCAAACCTACGATGCCTAGATGAATAAAATTCAAATTTATCTTACGTTGATGGTCATCGATAGGTGTTAGAAGTACCCGATATGGATTATTTACGACGGTAGGGCCTACGAGTGGTATAAAGTATACATAGGGCAAAATATGACACAATAGTTGACTTCCATAAACCACCCATAGCTAGAAAAAAGTTTACAAGCACTGAGTCCCATGGTCCAGAGGTCGCGGACTTCCCGGTCGGTACAGGGAAAGCATGCTGATTCGAGTATTGCTTCAAAGCTATCATAACTGACGTTTTTCAGTCGTCTTTTGTTCCAATACACAAATGTCCGTCTTCTTTCTCTTTCCTCGAAAAATGCTCACTAAGGGACATCTTTCTACATGGATATAAGGTATACGAAGAAAAAAGAAGGAAGTTAAAAGAAAAGAAAACAAAATGTTGCACTGGACGATGTATTAATACTATTTTAACGTGAGATTTTACTATATTAGACTGCCATTCTCTCGGCAACATCACAGGTGTAAAACTCAGTCAAAGTCGTGTGATATAAGGGCTTTCCCCTCAGTACCTGCGAACTCGCTGATTCAATTTCTACAACTACATAATCACCAGGGTTGATACTCTGGAAATTAGCTGAACTACAACTCTCATGTATGTCAACGTTACCAAATATTACTTTCGTATTGCCATCATTTCGTCCTGCCAAATCAGTCTTTGACCTCTTACTAAAACCTTCCACTAATACAAGCTGTCTTTCTCCTATTTGTCGCTGGTTAATCTTCTCTGCTTCACACCGAAACAGAGCCACCATTCTTTTTAAACGGTCTATTTTCACAGGATACGGAACATCGTCTGTCATCTTATGATAAGCATGCGTTTTCTCTCTCATGCTGTAAGGAAAGAGAAACGCCATATTATACTTGACTTCTTCCATCAGAGTCAGTGTATCGTTAAATTCTTCTTCAGTTTCGCCACAAAATCCACAAATAAAATCACTAGAAATAGACACCATTGGAAGTATATCACGCACTAAATTAATTAATTCAAGATAAGATTCACGGGTATATCCCCGTCGCATCCGTTTTAATACATCTGTATTTCCACTTTGCGCTGGAATATGTAAACTTTGACAGATGTTATTTCGTTCACGAATTAAATGAAGAACTTCATCAGGAAAGTCTTTCGGGTGAGGGGAGGTAAACCTAATTCTCATCTCTGGGTTAACTGATGACACTTGATCTAACAAATCGCAAAAACGCAATCCTCCTTTCTTGGGTTTATACACTGTTTTGAAACCTCTTGCTAGATGAGTTTCCTCGTTAGGCTTTACTGTGCCATAATTATCAACTTTAGATAAATCGCGATAGCTGTTCACATTTTGACCCAACAATGTCACTTCCTTAACACCAGAATCTGATAAGTAACGAACTTCATCAACTATTGAGCTAACAGGTCTTGAACGTTCTCGGCCTCGCGTGAAAGGTACAATGCAATAACTACACATATTATCACACCCTCGCATGATTGAGACAAACGCCGTGACAGAGTCCTGATTTAGTCTAACAGGCATAATGTCAGCGTATGTTTCATCTAATGAAAGCAACACGTTTATTGATGTCTCATTATTGTCTGTAAGCGCTAGAAGTCTCGGTAAATCCCTATAACTATCTGGGCCAGCTACCACATCAACACACCTTTCTTTCTCTACAAGTTTGTGCTTCAAACGTTCTGCCATACAACCTAACACGCCAATCATCATAGGAACTTTTGATGTCCCTTGTCTAGAATTCTTCAATGCCTTCAGATTCTGCAATTTATTCCAAATTTTTTGCTCTGCACTTTCTCTAATAGCACACGTCATAAGTAGTACAATGTCAGCATCTTGAATTGAACTAGTCTTCAGGAAACCATTCGAGAGAAGAATGGACCAAACGATTTCTGTATCACTGACATTCATCTGACAGCCATACACCTGAATATAAACTTTTCTCTGTAATCCAAAAAGTCTGTCCTCCAAGTATGGGACATTTGATGTCGGTTCACAATATAGAACATTGTCCGCTTTTCGCATGAAGTCCCTTAACGTTAATTTTCCTTCCTCTAAGCTTGACCTCGGCGAATTTCTATTAATGTTATTTCGAAGAAGCTTATTATTGGCAGTTACTTTACTGTTTTCCTTTTTAGGCACGTTCACTTCACCAGCGTCACTACAATCCGTATTAACAGTCCTATTTATGCATAATTTCCTGGATTTAAGTATTCTTGCACTGGTACAAGTCCTACCTGTGAAATAAAACAGGTAGGATGATTGTATTGTATGTAATTGTTTTAGAAACATTATACACATTACAGAAGACGAACACTAAACGTAAATAAATAACCTCGCTCTTGCACGACTTTCACCGGGTCATCTTCCTCTTCTTTTACGCATTTGAAGTCACAGTTTCGCGACAGACGAATTCTTCATGATTTTACCTGAAGAACCTAAGTGTATTTTGTGACTACAACCAAGAAGCTTCCGGTTACAAAGACATTCCTAGTTGCAAGGACAATTTGCATTAAATTTCTTCCTCGTTTTTCTTATCTAAAACATTCTTAAAACATATTATATTATAATATTCACAGACATATTGAATCCACTACTGGATGAGGCGTCTCCCGAAGGGAGGAATTGGTCTACTTCTCGTACGCTGACTAGACGTGTTGGGAAAGAAGAGCCGACCGAAACTTTCAGGGCTATTTTTCATCAAAACTTGCATTGATTGATTTGCGTGCGATTTAGGTGAATAGCAAATTGAAACACGTGTTTTGTTCCGTGTTTGGTTGTGAGGTAAGTGTGACACGTGTTTAAATTGACTATTCACCCAAATCGCACGGAAAGCACGCAAGCAACGGCAGCTTTCATGTAAATCAGCCCTCAGTTCTCAACTGCGATCGCCACTGTCTTTTATTCACAACAGCTTCCCAATTGTCCTCACGATGCTGGGTTAACAATGAAATTTTGAGCCTCCACCGGGAATAGAACCCGGGACCGCTCGCACTGAAGTCGAGCGCGCTACCGACTAGGTTTTACAGGAATAAGCCCCTTCAGACAGTAATGTCTAAACATAGAATGCCCTAGTGTGCGAATTAGGTTCACTTTCCACGCGGGGGGGGGGGAGTACTTGATATTATTTACTTGTAACTTAACTTACTGGAATATCACTGACAACAGTTCTGATGATATTATAATAATCTGGGGTCTAAGATTCAACTTGTTCTCGGTACCACAATATAATAGTACAAATTTACGTGCTTAACTTTACACTATCCCATGCAAATGAAAAAAAAATCCTTTTCTTCCGAGATTTAGCACCCTATGATTGACTAGTGTAATACTACCGTAGAGATTGTAAATATTTTCCGTTCTCTCTACAAGGAATAATTATTTAGTCACAGTGCACCCTTTGCTAAAAGATTTGCAATACTTTCGATATTCTCGGGATATGAATTTTGAACTATAATATGTACTGCAACTTTTACGTAATAGCCTTAAATGTAGTCGGATGCACGTTAAGGTTTAAAATACAGGACAATTTTGATTAAGAGAGTTACGTATCGCTTGACTGTATATGCTAGGCAGATTTTGAAGGGTATTCTTCTTTGTAAAGCAAGAGTCTGGCTTCTAACTCCGAATGATGCATTGTCATGAATAGATTACACTGTCCTGAAATGCCTATTCTCGCTAGCTAAGCGCTACTTCAGTACTGCAGTTGAGAAGTACAGAATGAATCTATTCTAGACTGCCACTGCTTTCAGCGATTGGGTGCAAATGAATATAAAGATCATAAATTAACTATCAGGGTTCCTACATGTTTTGTCCTCTAGAGACAGAATACTCTGACGTTTGCATGACTCTTGCGACAGACCTAAACATTTTCCAGACCATAGTCTAATAGCCAAACTATTTTTGATACGGCTCTTTTTGGCTTTTATTTCTCTAAAATTTCCAAACATTTAGAGGAAGTATATTCACATTTCTCCCACTTCATTTTTGGATGCTTGTAATTCTCATAACAAGAATGTGAGTATTGCATTAACTTTTACAAACGTTAAGGTTCAATTAAGACTCGACATTAATTTCATCTATACAACACGAGAAATAATGTATTTTCCAAAACAAGACAAATCTGGCTTTTTGAGAAAATGGGTCCAAATTTCTCCCATTGCCTGCTGTCACAAAAATGGCATCAATGACTTAAACATAAAATCCCAGAAATCTGCTTACAACATAAAGTGGAATACTATGAACAATTATACCTGTAAATATGTATATACATTCGTGTGTCATTTTTCTAAGCTAACGAAAAGGCTGTAAATACAAAAACCTTGACTCATTGTAAGTTCAAAACACGAAATCTGGAGAAGTAGATTTTATGTTTAAACAAGTCTCTAGTTACTGCAGCCAAATATCACAAAGGAATAGTGGATCTTTTGCTTTTTTACCAACACAGTTTTCATGGAACTAAAATGTGACATTTTCTACATCCAACCCACTTTTCATCCATATTTTCTTGGAAGTACAGTCTGTCATTAATGTGCCACTCTGTGTCGTAATAAGTAATAGATTTGGTGCTTGTTGATGTATAACTACAGTAGTCATCTTCTTTTCCATCTCTGCTTGAAAAATAAAGTCCTTTAGCTTTGCTTCTACAAAGTTGTTTATTTCTCTCTCTTCAAATTTCTTTCGCACTGTTAGATGTGACAATATAATTGTCATTTAGCAAATATATTGCGCGGTTTTCACACACCAGCGTAAAGCTTTTTTTTCGCCAAACATATCAGTTTCTATTATACCCCAATTATCATTCATCAAGCATGCTTATAGTTATAGTTACTACTATAAAGCTTACAGTTGCTGAAGCTCTTAGACAACATGGGAACCACGGCAAAACTCCAACAAGGAGAAAAACTACAAACGGCCACGAGATACATCACACCCTATAAATCAACAGAGATTGTTGTTCGCGCGTTACTTCGGACTTGACAATCGACTCCGATAATTTCAAACTCATACTAACTGAGAAGCTTGTGTGGGTGAACTTAGGCTGCTGGCGAGATTTGGTTACTTTCTTCTATTGTGTGATGAAATTTAACTGTGGTCAGTGATTTTGTCATGTAACTTCTCGGAAGTACTAGATGTAACACCAGCAATGAAAGCTTTGTCTACATAACATATTTTTGTTTTGATAACAATATCACACAACCTTACCAGTCTCATTGTAAATTCGTGAAAACAAAGCTATAACGTGTTAAAGGGGGACAATTTAATCCCCCTCCCTCTGGGATAGAGAATTCTAGTTAGCAGAGGAATAAATACATACCAGACTGGGATTGTTCCCCCATCCCCGACCGTAATTAGCACCCTCGAATGTCCTATTAAGGTGGGACCATTCTCACGCAGGCGCATTACTCCTTAAACAGTAAATATTAATTCCGATCAGCTGCTTTCAGTTGCTAATTTAGCGTATTGGTAGCATGTCGGAAAGCTAATACAGAGAACCTGGGATCGTTGGTGCGTTTCTGTTTATATTTTTTTCTTTAAGAAAAATTATTTTTCTCTTTTTTTTATATATAAACGCATTAGGAAATTTAATAAAATTAGTGACCAAGGGCACGTGGAGGTTAGGTAAGTCAGGTACGATGTCTTTTTATTGCACACTCGAGTTTAACTCATGTTTTTTAAACCTTTCGAAAATAGGACTTTCTGTGTTTAAACGCTAGTCTTCAGACGAGGTAATTCGGGAGCATTTTCATGCAAGGGATCGGGACGCGTTCTTAGCTTGCGATTTGAATGGGCAGTCAATAGATTTCCATAAACATGCATTTGCAGTGTTCGATTTGTCGAGGGGTGGCTTCGGGGATGTTCCCTGTTTCGTGTCGATTTGATTACTGGTTGTTGATTCCGAGTATCACCCCAACTAGCCATAAAATATTTGTATTTTTACCAAAAGAGGCAGTATGTTGAAACTTACCAGCAGACACTAGTTTTAAGTAGGGACTGGAAAATTTCCCTTGAGCAAATTGAGTGAAAAGTATGAACATCGCGCGAGAATATTATTTCTTGATTCAGTACACCTTAAAAGTGAAGAAAAATGCATAAGCAATGGCGCGAATTTGGAAAACTTGATGATTAGGTTTTTGGTTACCATCGAATTTTTAACTTTTGAGCGATTTTAATACAATTTATAGGTTACCTAATCAATCAAAGACAATCAACTCTGTTCTGAGCACTGACCATTTAAACTGAATTCAAATTCTGGATTAATTTGATTCTACAAGTAGACCATGTTGAATTTTCCGTATGGAAACATTTTTGTCTATCTGTGCTGGTTCTGGCAACTCATTTGTGTCTAGGGCGAGCGCGCGAAGAAACACTGTCTTTGTGCAAGTCTCGTTGCAATACGAAAAACAAACAACACCGAACCTGACTTACCTAACCTCCAAGTGCCTTTGGTTACTACTTTTATTAAATTTCCTAGTGCGTATATACATCAAAAAGAAAAAAGTTAATTTTCTTGAAAAAAAAAAATGAAAAGGAACAGTGATTGTTCACAAAATGCCAGGGTTCGATTCCGGGACCTCTCGATCAGCTTTCCAACACGTTGACCACCACCAGGACAAGCTGCCAGTTGCGAGGTGGATGCTTTTCGGTGGTAAGCAGTTGGGACGGAGTCCTACGCGTGTGCGACAGTGGGTGGAGCTTCGGAAACTAGGCTTTCCTTAGATGCTAGTTAGCAACTCTAGAAGTCAAGTCATTCATAACCAAGGATGCTCTAATAGAGAATATGCGATTTCACCAAGAACATAAGCCATACGTCACTGCTTAGTCGCGACCGGTTGCACATTTCTAAATTCCAAAATAGTTCTCCAAGTATGCGGGGCTAAGAAAAGGTAGTTGCATATGACGTTATGGTTTCATTTGACGTCAATTGTACTTGTGTTCGTCGTTCACATGGTTCACAACACAATATACATACATATATGGAGGAGGAAGAGAATAACGAAACATTGCTTTTGAGAAGCATTTTCCTGTATTATGTAAAGTATGTCTGCGTTAAGACAGATTAAACTTCTACGGTATGGAATACAGAAAATTAAAAATCAGGCCTTCCATAAAGGCCACTTTAGACGATCCAATTTCTCGTACGATCCCTCGTGTGCAATCCCATCGGTTACATTCTTTGATCGTGTAAAGCGCAGATCGTACGATTTTTCATGCCATCTCCGATGTGTTCTCTAAATAGAAACGGTCCTATTTTTCAGCAGATTTTTCGTACAATCTATGACAGCGCCCCTACTGGCAATATAGCGTGCTTTCCTATTCGGCTGTTTGGTTATGGATTACGACACAAACAGAACATATTAATGTTATTACTTGATGCAGAAGTTAACATACATAATTGCATAATAAACTATTACAGGTATAAAGATATAAAACAATGTTTTTAAGGGAAATGTAAAAAGGTCAGTGATACTGCAGTACAGCCACTTCTGCTATAGAGGACTGGCAATACCTCAATGTACTACGTTTTGCATTCTTATAACCTTAAAAGGTACTTGATACGTGATACATATGTTTAAAAATATAAAGACAAAGTTCTGATGTGATCTAATAGCTACTGCTTTTCCTATATATTGTGCAATGCAGTTAAGGTGATTTTCATTGTTTTTCTTGTGCGTAGAGTACCGAATCTTCTACAGTCACGATATGTATGAAAGGAAATAATGTAGAGGATACCGGTATCTTTGCAATTATACTCCTCCCCAATTATTTTGATAAACATATACGCTCTGTGCATCCGAAATAATGAAATACATTGAACAGTAATCACAGAAGTAGACATAATGTAAGTAAAGTGTCGACGTCAAGCCAGAGCTGTGCAAGTCAATACGTGAGCTAGGTAATTAATCAAACGAACTAATTTTTATTCAAGGGTTAAGACAGCTGACCCTCCCTATTTACACCTATATGCTTTGTGTGAAATGAGCCTATAAATCACATCAAATTTACATTACTCCTAATTTTTTTAATTTGCATATTTCATGCTTATAGGAACGTAAAACGTAGTATTTTGAGGCGTTTCCAGTGCTCTGTGATAGAAGTAGTTAAACCGCAGTGTTACTAATTGCCCCTATATGTATAAATAGGAGTTAATATATCGCGATTTATATACTTTTGAAGTGCTGTGTAATGTCACATATCTTGTTAACCTTTTTTGTGTCCTCATTGAAATATCTTTATCAAAGTACAGAAGTAAAACTACGACGCTTTCGTTACCACTGAAACCTTGTAGAAGTTAGATTCTCTTGGTAGAAGAATTTGACATTACAATTAACTGAATTTCTGTTGCGTCAAGATTAATTGTTATCAATATTTTAATTGTTTTCTATTTTTTAAATGTGCTATACTTTCTCAAATATCTGTGGCATAATTACCCTAAAAGCCTGAGGTGTCACAACTATAAACTCCAGCAGTTTCATCATTATCCCCTCGTATCCAAAATTGTACCGTGTAATACACTATGCAATATTGTATGATTTATCGTACGAAAAATTTCGTACTATGGATTGTATACATTCTTTCATACGAGAGATCGTACGAGAAATTGTACCGTCTAACTGCGATCATTAATATCAAATTAGTGATGTTGGAAAAAGGAAAAAAATTGAACGACGGAAAAACTTTTTTTAATTTTTTATGTAAATTAAAAAAAATCTTTTTTTTTTTAATATTACGGGGTGGGTCCCTGACATTATTTGATAATAAATGTAATAGTTAAAATGTTAGTTTTTTTAAAAATAAACCTTTATTAAAAAAAAAAACATTTATTGGTACTGCCTCTGACAAAGTTTTGTAGCATTATTTAAGTATCCCGGGTCTGAGCCAAGGAAGCCTAAAGGACAAATGAACGGAACTTTTTTGTCGTGTACAAGGGCGCTAATGAGAAATATTGTATTCGTAATGTAAGTAGAAAATTTATTGTACATTTTTAACGTAAAAGCATTTAAATTTTACTAAACCTAAACAAAATATGCATGAGCTTTGCTAAGTACAGTAGCAAATATTGTTGAGAGAAAAAAAAAGTCAATGAAACCAGGCTATTTCGCCTCTTGAATAAACACCTTTGTCCAAGGATTTTTTTCTCGAAGATATGCTTTTTTTCGCCCTGTACATCACTAGATCAAAAGAGAATTTCGTATAGGCGTAATGGATTTAGAACCATAAGACGTTATCAAGCATAACTTAGTTTTTTCTACCCACACCGTGGCTAGGAAAGAGGATTATTTATAAAGCTAGGAAAAGGTAAGGTAGAAAAAAGAAAGATTAATAATACAATTAAGATTTTTTTTTCTACAAACGTGCATGTAGGGCCTATTTGAGATATTCAAATACTCCCCCGATTTCAGTGATTATGAATCAATAAGCGATTTCTGTGTAATTTGGAAATTTTTATTACCTTATGCACATGTGTGCATTCCTTCTATAAGCAGTTATTTCGTTTAACTCTTTCAGTTGCAGAGGCGGTTCTAGGTCGGGACGGGGGAGGTCTGGCACCTCCCAGTTTTTTGCAGTGAAGATAAACTAATATCCTCAATTGTCTTGAAATATTTAGTATAATTAATATTTATTTTGCAAGAAGTTTAATGTTATCGATTCTTAAACATGAAATAAAGTGCACCATGATAAGCTTCTTCTACAAACATGAGGTGGGGGAAGGAGTCATAGTGTATTTTAGAAACTGCATTTTGTCGAGTTTCAAACGATTTTTAATTTCAAAGAACAAGTTTCAAGTAGTTATTTTATTGTTTTTTGGTTATGTAACACAGTATTTTTTGTTTTTAAAACCTTTTAGAAGTCTTCACTATCAACAACGTTGTAACACCACATCATCTAAAAATTTAATTTATTGCTTATAGGCAATGCGGTGTTATTTCGAAATTATACCACCAGTAGCTTATACCAAAAACGACAGAAC
>JAGDQP010018623.1:7965-34550 GCA_022664845.1 Lepisma saccharinum | reverse complement strand
CCTGTGACGACGGATATCGATGCCCTCCTGAACGCCATTGAAGGAAACAAAGGAACCAGTACCCGTCAGCTGGCAGATGAGGTACAGACATCACAAACCAGTGTCGTTCGTAATCTGCATCAACTTGGATTTCGCTCCAGGCAACCGAGAATGGTTCCCCATGATTTGACTCCCGCTCAAGTTCAACAACGTGTGACCCTGTGTGAAGAACTGCTTCGAAATCCAACTAGCGATAGGTTTTGGCGGCGGATCATCCCGAATGATGAAAGTAGATCTTTCTTCGTTACCCTGACACCGGGAAACAATGGCTTCGACCAGGTACCGAGGCGCAGCCAGTGGTTCAAAGAGGGCGGTTTGAAGAGAAGACAATGCTGTGTGGTGGAATTTCGAAGGTCCGGTGCACTGGGAGCTCGTTCCACATGGTCGTTCCGTAGATGGGACATTGTATGCTGAACAGCTGCAACGGGTATACGACATTGTGCGCCGTCGTTATCCAGCACTGGTGAACCGAAAGCGACTGCTCCTCCAATTTGACAACGCTCCATGCCACAGGTCAAGAAGAGTCCGCCAGCACATTGCGGACATGGATGGCGTGAACATTTTACCACACATCCCTACAGTCCCGACCTTGCGCCATCTGATTTTCATCTGTTTCGTTCCATGGCACACTTCCTGCGGGGCAGACAATTCCATTCCGTGGATGATGTGACAACTGACATTACTGAGTTATTTGCTTCAAAGCCTGCAGCCTGGTATCGTCCGGGGTTTGTGTCACTGGTGGAACGTTCGAGAAGGACCATACAGTGTGATGGGATGTACTTCGCCGAATAGGCTTCTGTGGTACAGGGGGAGGCGGGTGTTGCACATTATCCATGAAAACGCTACGTATGACTCACCCTGAATCCCGAGTTTGAGAGGGGGTGATTTTAAACTAAGGAACTACTAGGGCTAGGAAGGTGCTTGAGGTGTCGTTGGAAAGATCTCTGCAACACGAGTTCAAACCCATATAATTCATCGGGATTGCATGGGCTGTTCTAGAGGTAGAGGGTCCCAGAAATAGAGGGGGTAATTTATATCTTTGTAACTACTAGGGCTAGGAAGGTAATTGAGACGTCGTTGGAAAGTTCTCGGCAAGACGTGTTCAAATTTATTTAATTCATCCTGATTACAGGGTCGGACCCCGAGTTTCGGTGAGGGGTATTTTCAACTTTGGAACTAGTAGGGTAGTTGATGTATCGTTGAAAAGGTCTCGGCATAATTTTTCGAACTCAACATTGATCATATAAACAGGATGCTCGCTGTTTAAGTCTGGCAGTAGCTTATGTGCACAGTTGCTTGACAATTTCTCCTCACTTGTTTTTATTGTTTTTAATGAAGTTCCTCCGAAACATCCCAAACAATGTTAAGTAAAAATCTTTGGTAAACTTTATTTTTATATGGGCCAGTCTAGCAACTTTGGACTTCGGCCCGTCACGATTCCCCCTTAGCTATTAAAATTCACATCAATGTTTGAGGTAAAAAGTAAAGACTATGATATAGTTTGTCGTTGGTGTTCTTCAGTTCTGGTAATGTAGTGGTATTGTATTATCTATTGAATGTGGAACCAAGTAAACGTTCTGCGGATCGCACAGCAAGTGTTCGAAGAAAGAGGCTGGAAACTTGTGTTACATGTAATACTGCAGACACAACAGGCTACACTTGAGTAAGTTAATCTAAAATTGTGCTTTTATATTGCATTATTACAGTTGGGAATAAAGAACTCCAAGTTATAGACGGTTATTTTAGAACTGCTATTTGAAGTATTAGTTTTAACACCTACTTGTACATAACAGCTCCTATTATAACTGTTACGCAAAATAGCACTAATGCCCATCCCTACTCCACCTGGCACTCGCCCAGTGTAGACAACTAGATTTATATTAAGGCTGCAAAATTTTCCCGTTTTCGACAATTTTTTTGGCTCACTTGCACTTTGAATTAGCACCTTATGTTTGGAGTGTTATTCTGGTGTAATCGACATGCACGAAAAATTTGAGGGTAGGTTCCGGCATGACAATGTTGATGGTCTCCTTGTGAGACATAGGAAAGTCATGATCTAGCGTTGGATACATAATAAAGAAACATAAAACAGCAATTATTGGGGATCCGTTCTGGTCAACCAAGGAAACTAACTGCCCGCCATGAAACCTACATTCTTTATTCTGTGAACAAAACTCAAAGAATTAGTGCTAAAGATTTGGCTACTTCACTTCCCTAGGATATGCAAGTTAATGTTACAGATGTGTAGATGTGTACAAAACATTGGGATTAAGAAGATGTGTAGTCAGAAACAAAACATACATATCAGAAGAAAGCAGAAAGAAAAAGTTCTAATTTTCCAAGAAATATCAATATGAGTGCATGGAATTTTTGAAAGATTTTTTTAGGATGAGACGAAGATAAACTGGTATTGTAGTGATGGATATCAAGACGTGTGGCGAAAGAAGAATGAAGCTTTCAGAAAGCAGAACATTGCTTCAACTGGTAAAAATGTTGGAGGGTCTGTTATAATTTGGGATTGTGTAATTACTAAAGGAGTAGTCAATATTCATACCCTGGATACACATTTTCTAAATCCCAATTTTTACAATGAATTTTGGATTGTTTTTGGTGTAACATTAACTTATATATCCTAGGCGAGTGAAGTAGCCAAATTTGTAGCCTAATTCTTTGAAGTTTGTTCACAGAATGAAGAATGTTGGTTTCATTCCGGGCAGTTAGTTTTCTTGGTTGGCCAGAACGGATTCTATTCCGCAATAATTGCTCTGTTTTTATGTTTCTTTATGATGTATCCAATGGTAGACCATGGCTTTCCAACATGATTGACTTGCCTAACGTGGTGTGGATTGCTTCAAGAGTGATCTTGTACATAAAGGATACCTAGAACATTTCTTTGGAGAGTAGCATGGGGTTGTTCAAATACTTTTTGCGATGAATTTACGTAGTCGTCACTTTTTCGTTGCCTGTTACCTTACAGGTGTACCGAGTGGTAGTTATTTCTATAGTATCTAAGGCATCTAAATTATTATAGAAGGGTAAGAGATTTCGAAATGGGTCATGTTTTACGTGTGACACAGTCTGTTTTTCCTTTTGGTTGAACTTGACCAAATACTTTTTTACCCGCTGTATATAGTTTCCCTATATATATATGTAGAGTTAGAAACTCAGAATTGAAGACCTTAATTGCAAAACATCCCAAGTCCACTTTCTTCGTATTTGCATTTTTTCTGTTTGCCGGTATCTATGTTCCAAGGGCGATCCACTTGCATAATATTACATCCTAATCCCACCACATAAACCAATTTTTAACACAAGATAATTACCGCTGAATAGGATAACATACGAAGACCTTGGACTGTTTTTCGTTCCTCCTTAAAAAAAAATACTCCGGTGGACTTTCGATGTTTTGCAATTCAGGTCTTCAATTACGGTATTAACGGTAAACAATAATTGCATCCAAACAGCAGTTTGACGGATATATTTCCTAGTGCAAGTCTACTCTTATTTGTGTGTGAGTTCTTCTTATCGCTGATTTTTCTTGTATATTTTTCTTGTATATTTTTCTTTTTCTTAAATTATGTTTGTATATGACAAAACCACGATCAATGATCCTTAAACGACAGAAAATGACTTTTTTCATTTTTCTTTTCTTTTTTTTTTACTAAATAGTCTTTATCGATTTTATGCACGAAACTCCAGATACAACACAAACAATGCACGAATTAACTCCTTTAGCCAGGGGAGGGGTATTATTAGTGATATAATTTATGTAAGTACTGTAGCACACGAGTTTCAGGTAGGGTTTTATCAATAAAATAGATTTGCAAAAGGGAGATACACTAAGTAGAAGGGGAAAACAAATAACCACGTACTGTAGAAATAGAAGAACAGACTTCGCCTTATCATTTGGACCCCACAGGGAGCCCACTTCAACCTTGGGGGTTCCTGGTCCCCAAAGTCCCCCCAGAATCTGTGCCCTTGATTAAAGATATGATTAAAAGCAGTATCAAAGTATAAGTTGGTGTGTAATGTGTTAAATTAATTATTTTCATGTAAATATGTGTTAAACTAGTTTGTACAATTGATTCATGTAACAAGGTTGATGAGTACGCAGGTTGCGTTACTCTGACAGCATAACTTCATCTAGCCTAACTGAGATTCGTTAGCGTGTTAACGAGGACCTAGTATAGCAAACATACTAGAAACAACGGCACGTATGCGTTCGCATTCGAACTGACGATGCTTTCACAATGTCGGAGGGTGCGAGTTTGCCAGAGATATCCTGCAATCATTGCACAGTGCACAGTGACTTATCGTCTCATCATCTGCACTCATTGTGTGCGTAAACTTCATACACCATCAAGTCCAGCAACTAATGAAAGGCAAACATTCACTTCCGCCTTTTATTCAAAGAGAATCCTCTAAAACAGCAGGAAAATACACAGCAATAGCGACCTCATCCAAACATCTACGAAACACCGATCAACGATCTACAACATTCAGCTCACGATCCAGATCTCCATTCCCTCGAGGATCAGGAAGCTCTAACTCACCTCCGCAAAAGAAGTCTCACACTATCAGCTGTTTCGACTCAAAATCAGATCATTCTATGGAATTTAGCGATCATCCCACACTTCAAGATGCAGCTAGCTCTACTACAACACATTCGCTCTTGCTAACTAACTATAACACAAAGTTTCAAACACCTAAACTACTCTTGCAGCTACTTCAGAAGCTATACCTCTCGCTATACCGTTTCAAGAATTATTCCTACTAAAAATGGAATTATACTACAATCACTAAGTTCTACACAGGCATCACCATAAGAAACAATATTCGGAATTCAGCTTTGAAAAATTCGGAAAGAATGCCAATCTCACAAAGTTAGACAGCAAACTAGTTCGACAGTCACCTCCTCCCCGTGGGTCTCCAATGCTCTCAGTGGTAATGACAGATGACAGATTTAGACAGATTTAGAAGCATAACAAGTACATACTATCAATAAACCTATCAGCATTAAAACCGAAGAAGGAACGCCAAGTTATATGGTTAGGGTTCTGACAAGCAATCAACAAATAATAGACAATCTTCTCGCCAATGGCGCATATCTCTACAATAAAAGATATAGGGTAGAAGCTTCACGCTGGTAATTCGATACAACTTTTGTTTTAAAAGTTGCCCATAGTTGCCATAATTTTGAATAACTTCCTGATCCATATGCTTTGTGCTTTCTTCGCTGCTTTTGTAAGACTTTAGTGGACTTGACTGATCTAACCAAGTGCTCATTTTTGTTTACAATTGTAGAAAGATTGTGTGCTACCTGGGCGGATATCCCAATGGCTCCACGTGACTAAACACTAACATTAACGTTACATTGACCATCTTTCTCCATTACTAATACTTTTCACGGGCCTTGACCTGCAGTCACTATCAGCACTCAGCAAAATGACTGACAAATAATATCTTCCAGGACGTCACTCATTACCACCTACAGTCCCAGGACCACCAGTCTATCAAGATACATCGTAATATTCATCATCGAGAGCTACAGAGAAACTTAAACGTCATACAGAACAACTGTCTACAGCTTCAAATTGTAGATCAAGACACACTGCACCTGTTTCACCGCCACCTAAAGACGCACTGAGGAAGTGCGTCAAGACGCACTTCCTCAGTGAATCTGACTGTGAATATGAACCAATGGATCTTGCGGATCACACCATTCAATCATATAAACAATCAACTTCCGATACATTAATTTCTACTGACATGCTTTGATTTCAAATTTCAAACACCCAAACTGCTTTCGAGTCAATTTTTGACATATCTCTGAAACTATTTCTCAGCTAATTCCCACTACAAATGGAATCATTGGAAAAATAAAAGATCCTAATCTCGCAAGCTAAATACGTAATAAGTACAGTTTTAATATCTTTAGCACCTGTAAAACTAGCACGAATGGAAAACAAGCCTCTAAGACATACACCACCATCACGCCGAACACCCATGCTATTAGTAGTAATCCGTGGTGTGGATCCAATAATCACAGACAAAGAAGTTGAACAGGAACTAAAGACCGAGGGACATACCATAACAAAATGAATTCGGATCAAAACAAAAACAGGTACTCCAAGCTTAGTGATCCGTGTACTTACCAACGATCTACTACAGATAGGAGCCTCTACATATAAGAAAGACGTTATAGATTTGATCACTCTCATTCTCCACCACCTCTATCTGTAAGATCCTAACGATACTAGCTTTACAACTCCAATCTTACCTCACCCTGCCTTAGCAATCCCATATGTGCTTACTGTACCGGTCCCCACCACACAAAAGACTGCAATAACCTTCAACAATTTCCAAATTGTTATACTTGCGGCGACTTTCAGTTTACACCCAACTTTCAGTTACAAATGTAAAGGTCAACCTCAACCAAACCCCGGATTCATAGTGTCTATAAGGATCCCAGAACCGAAACAACAGAATCCAGCCATAACGTCAACCTCACAACCTATCCCTATAGAACAATTCCTGACATTCATCACTGTTGCACTACAAAACCTGTATCCTTTTCAACGTCATGGAGTACTGAACAACCTTCAAGTTGCAGCCCGCACCGTCCTAAATTCTATTCTCCTAGCAATCTACTCTGGTTCATATGTTTTTGTCCATACAAACCCTCGTGAAACAGCAGTATAAGTAGACTTTTACTTCATAGATATCAACTCATTTATCATGCCATCACCCACCTACATTATCAGCACAGTAACCATCCATGTACTACTAGGACCTCGCCTGTCTTACATTACCTCAGAGTAGCCCTTGGGCAAGAAGACCATCCTTCATTTACCTGTCAATGTTTGTATCGTGGTAGCGCACATCATGCTCATCTCTCTATCACCTCATCACTGATACAATACCTATACAATGACTATAAGGAAAGCTTATAGTGTCAAATATGAAATTGGAGTTTAATAAAGGATAGTAAAGTAATTAACGAAACACCTCTTAGACCACCCTACCTTCCAGAATGTCTCCCTTATCCTAAATCCTCTTCGCGAAATAAAGGGTGTATCCCTTTGACGGGTGATATTCAGTCACAGACTAGCAAAAAAGCTACGACAGATCTATATATTTCAACACCGAATCGAATTATTTTCTTAAATGAAAGAATAAATGCCTTTTAAATCTATTATTGTCTTCTTTGGGTGCTGTATTAGTTCCATATTGGAAGATTATAATTAAGCTAAGAATGCTTAGAGCGTCATTAGTTTAGTTATAAAGCTCCTTGTTAGGTTTCTACGATAGTTATTGTAGTCTCCTCTGTATATTTGATATATGCAGACTTGGAGCACTTTAATTGCATTTCGGGGTTGCTTACGAATATCAAAACCTACAGATTAAAGTTAACCTGGGTAATACGAAAAGAAATTATCTTCAAGAGAATAGTTGTCTTTCAACCAAAGGCATTCTACAGTACTTTGGGATTCTGAATTCTACAGCATATTGCTATAGGTGGTAGCAATCCAGCGTATGGCCATCTATTGCAACATAAAGAAATATTAAACAAATATGGTGCAGCAATTGCCTCCATTTGTTTTATCATGAAACGACCTTAAATATTACGTGAATGTGTACATTGATATTACAAAACTAGAAACTCCAGAGTAAAATTTATCAGAGCAGGCAGGGACTAAAAAAAGCGTAAAAGGTTTCTAATGCCGCTGATCAAATACCATCGAAGTGTGCATCCTCTCAAATCTAGCGTGTGATAAAACACAACGCCAGTATCTTTGATAATTATTCTAAATCCATATTTGACTCATCATTATTGTAAATAATATCTTATAAGTATAACACAGCTTTATTCAATTTATATGGAGCACGGTGGTACAGTTTTGTGGCACTTTACAAATTTCTATTTCTTCTGTTCAGAGGAAAAGTTTAATAGTGTCCAAACTGTCTTTGCCCCCGTATCGTGGACTTCCTGCAATTACAGGACACTGAACACTGAATCTTCATTATTAATGTTCGCAACAACACATCAGTTGTTATTGTTGTTTATAGTGTCTATATTGATGTAAGTTTTTAACATAAAATTAGCACCACCAGTAGCTTACGTTTTTATAATGCCCACTGTAACCAGACGTACAAAATCAATATTACTTCTTTTTTTCTTGAGAACAATGAAATTATTAACATGGCTTACAAAATATGTTTTCTCAAAGGAGTTATTTCGCTTCAAATTGAAATTACATTTACAATATTTAATCACAATTATTGGTACACACTGGTGTTAGAAAACAAGAACATTCATACATTTTTATTGAATATCTTTTCCTTTAAAAAAAAAAAAAAATAAGAAAAGTAAGGTAGAGATTTCATTTACTCTAGGCCACGGAAAGACTGCATTTTCTCTTAGCAATATATAATTTCACACCAATAACTCATACTATCACATATAAAAAGTTGACGTAAAATATAAACGTTATTGTTTTTTCAAGTCCCTCAGAAATACAATATTTGCAGTTAAATTTAAAGTTTTATGAAATATGTGAAATGTAGTTAACAAATAAAACATACACACATCAGAAAAGAAGTTGAAACAGAACTAGATTATTTATCTAAACACATGTGACCATTTTGAAGTAATATAATACCACGAAAAAAGTACAGGAACTAGTGAATCTGTTAAAGGTCAGCTTTTAAAATATCATGTAGTTAGGTTTTTATTAACACAAAACACTTTAATAAAAGTATTTTATAAAACAAATGTTTGTAACATTTTCACAGTTTCCAAAAGAGTACGCAACTATGAACCAAGGAAATCTATCTCAAGACTTTTAATACACATATTTTGATTCTGGAAGAATACTAAGATGTGTGCTGAGCATTAGTTATCTAATCTTTATCTTCATAAGAAAAATGTCTAAGTACTGAATACAAAATACAGTTTATTTAAAATTCCATTTCCAATTTTTCTTTATATAAAAATTAATATTCCTAACGTCTTCACTTTAAATTCACATATCACAATCACCCGGAAACAGAACATGGAGAAATAACGAACTTTCTCTTTATCGAAACACTGTGCGGCACTTTTAAATAATGTAATTTTGTGTTTCCTTAAAAATTCAAGAACGAATTTGAATATTTTTCACAATCTTCTTTCCTTTACTTATTTTTACTTTTAAGGATTATTTTTGTAAGTAGGCACACTGCATCCGCACATTTTTTCATCTTAAAATACAGCCCTTATATTATCTTTTTATGTTTCTTTGTAAAAGTAGATATACATTGTGTATATATGTATATATAGATATATATAAAATAAGAAACAAGTACATGTATCGAATATTATAAATCACATGGGCGGATATGCACCTAAAGCATTTGTCCGTGTCCTACTTCAAGAAAACAGTTAAGTAAAGTCGAACTCATTGTAAAAATTGCAATTTATAATGAAGATTATTAAGAATTATTTTTCTTTCCCTTTTGTTAGTTGGAGAAACATCATCAGCTATTTCTTTGTAATTAATTCTTTACAGAGATTTAAAATAGTTGAAACCACAAATTGTGTCCAAGAGATATTACCACGCACATGGTAGCATATACGCACACACACATACACACAGAGAGATCCATCTGCTCACCTCATATTAATGTACACAATCCTCACACACACACGTATATATACACTCCTGTGTATATTTATATAATTATAATATATAACATTTGTCTCTAGCATTGTTTGTCTTCAAACATTTGAAGGATATTTTATTCGTTTTAATTTCTTTCTTCAGTTTTTTGTTCACCATCAACACCACTGTTTTTTTTTTATATTAACGCACTAAACCAAAATTTATCGGGTTCTCTCACACACAAAAAATAATAGTAAAGAGTTACAAAGTCTGTAGATTACATTACCTGCCAATAATTTTTCTCATACAATATTTTTTTAAATATAAAATAACATTCTATAATTATGTAATAATTTATGTTCTTAATCAAACAAAACAGAAAATTAATAACGAATTGATATGAAATAGAAATGCAAGGGGTAAAATTACAGAGAAAACATGCATCTCAGGCTAACGTACTTTCAATTATTATTAAATTGGATAATTACAGAAAATAAAACCAATTACGTGTATGTGTTAATTGTGCAGAATTATGGATAATCATACCCATTACTGTAAATGAATTCAAGCTGAAACAGATACATCTACCTACAGGAAGAAAATTATGAATTTTATGCTTATTACCTATGTCCTAAAATTTTAACTTCATCAAACACAACTTCAGCTTACAAGTTGATTCAGCAACACTGTTACTGATGTAACGCTAGAAAAGTTTATCATAGATTGTCTAAGTTGTATTCAGATATCTTCGAACTGAGTCAAGAGATCCAGCAACATTGGTAGCTTTTAAAAGATAATGAGTCAAATTCAATTCTTCATAGATGTGAATAGAGTTGGCCATTTCATTGAGAATTCTAATTTTTGTATATGCTGTATATATCCTTTCTAATACACTGTTATGTGAGTTTTTAATACAGATTTGTAACGATTCCCTTCGCACATTTGGTATATTACCCTCTTTACAGTGTTTGAGGGAGTCTAAGAAGGTATATCACAAGATTAAATCCTATACAATATCAAATACGTTGCAAGTCTTCAATTAAATTATCACAGATTCTCAATACTTTCCCAAAATCTTATTTATAAATCAGACTTTGAAAACATGATACTGAAAATACGATACCACTTATGAACTTTGTTAATTCATTTTATTTAAATCGTAGTTACCTACATGACTTCACCGTTTATTGTCTAGATAAATGCATCTTTGTCTTGATTTTAATGTTTAAAGTCTGCTTATTTATCGATGAGCAATTACGTATTAATGCAAAACAATCTTAAATAGACAAAAAGTTCAATTTTTATATGACTGTAGAATAAATAAAATGTTAACGTTAGTATATAACAATCTAATTAGAAACAAAATATGTAGACATATAATGATACAGTAAAGTCATCATTCTTTTGTACGACGTCTATTCACAATGATTATTTTATTCTAATGTTAATGAAACGTGATCAAAGAAAAGGTTTCTTGGGAATGATGAAAATCATATGTCACTTTGTAAGCGTAATAATTACCAGGATAATATGTACTTATCGATTTAATCAATAGTAATGTAATTTATTAATTGAGATGCAGTTTTTTCTGTAATTCACAATCCGAAATTATGTCTCTGGAATTTCAGCTGCCAGGAAAAACTCTATCACCAAAAGAAAATATGTTATTACTAAATTTACAGAACAATAACTTTATCTAAGCAGAAATTAATATTTAATACGAAATATCTAGTTCCAAAACAACTAACTTCATACTATAAAATAATAGTAATGTGCAAATATGTCTGTAATGACTAGAGACTGTTACAAATATTGCGAAATGTATTTTGTTTTAGTATCCAAGATATGTATGGTTACTGTGGTCAGCAGTAAAATTAACATATTAGTAGCACGATGTTTAATATAATATACCTATCATATGCTCGAATCAGTAGTACATTTCGATAGTTACCTGCACGACTGTAATTACTCAACTATGATTGTTGGTGAATTTTCCAACTTATCAATTGTAAATCTTCACTTCTCTAACTCGTAGAAACAAAAGGAAGGGAAGAATAATATATTTCCCTGTGAAATCAAATCCAAATGTTAACGAGAGCCTAAAATTTCCAAGTTACGTTTGTTTTCTTTGTTTTATTTTAATAACAATTCGTGCTATGCTTCTCCTCAAATATAGTTAGTTAGTTACATTAATTTAACGTAGATAGATTACCTGCAATTCATCAGAACACACACTGAAAGCTAATATTTGTAACTGTCACTAGTCATTCTACGACTTTTGGAACCGACACTGAACTTGGCAGGCAATGTGTGTACGTGTAAGTCAGACAGAGAGAGAGAGAGAGAGAGGGATATATGTGTATGTGTTGTATGGGTCTTTTACAAAGACGACGATGATCGACACAGGAAGGGGAGAAACAGAACCAAATATATTTACTTGTTCAACGTTGAAAAATGATAACACCGAAGACGTTGATGATGGTATCACTGAACTATACACAGCTTTCTTGCTGATTGTTCATAAGAGGAGTTCTTACTGTCACAATTTCTCGTTGACTAACGTTAGTATCTAAACCCAATGTTCCTCTTCTCGAATGGTCTATTTGCGCATATATCGTTGGTTCTTCTTTTCTGGTAGGCGTAATTGCCAATTCTGTTGCTATTGGCGGCCGTGCCAGACACAGCTCTGCGTACGTCACTTCTTCTGTCTGGAAGAAAGATAAAGACGAAGTTATAGATGCTGATTTGTACTGAGGTAAAACTGTTGGTCTAAAGTCACTGGAATAGATCATTATACTTCATCACCTGTAACAGAAACTAAGAAACTCAAATATTTTTATTATACTTACGCCAACAAGACTATGAAATATAGTAAACCATAATGTTTTTTTTATAAATACTTATATGTGAACAAAAATATACATAAATACAATCAAAAATCATTATTAAGCATATAAGACGTAATTAATTTTCCAATTTATTGTGAATGGCAATAGGGATCAAACGACATCACTGAGAAACAACTTATCCATTGATATGGTGTTTAATCAGATTATACTTAAAATGGGTTAAAAAAAAAAAAAAAAAAAAAGTGAAAAGAATGAAACAATACCACGGGATACCCTCGATCAGATTAGGCTATTATGTGTACGATTAGTATCGCTACCTACAGAATGATTAAGATTGGTGAATACAGCTTAGAAATGATTCCTATGCTTGTCCTATTACACCATTTAATTCCTTACCAATGAAATTCTTGGGTTGCAAAACCTGTCTATGCGGCACTCCCTGAATCAAACTTGCTTAAATAGATGTATCGGATACTACTACTTCGAGTGTGATTTGCTTAGGCGACAGCACTTACGTCATCATCACTTCGAGCTATGACGTCATTTGTAACGATACCGCCATGACCGGGCGGCTGTATCCGAAGTTATGCATAAGTTTGAATTTTTCAAAGGAACTTTTTTCTTGTTTTGATGTAAATAATTAACTTCCGAAGTTTGCAACATTATTTCAGGGATACCCTGTATAGCAATAAACGGAGAAGAAAAATGAAAATAATAATTTCTAACTAAAAATTATATGTATGCATGGTGAAATATGTCTACCGCTAAAACGCACACATGTTATTAAAGAGAAAGTCCAGATCGATGAACTGTAAACCCTGTATAGCAATAAACGGAGAAGAAACATGAAAAAAATAATTTCTAACTATAAACTAGAAGGAGGGTATTCAACATTTTATTATTATAATAGAAACTTGAAGTTTGTTTTCATTTTCACACTTACACTTTATTTTGTGTACAAAAATTAAACGTGTCTTAAAATGTCAGGTGCAGTTTCATGGCAAACGAGAATATTACGTAAAAATGAGAACTGGAGGGTCTGCAATCAGACATCGCATTACCTAGGTACACCGAGTTCTGGACGTCACGTCACGACTCTGAAACTTCCCTGTTTGCAGCTCCAGCTCCAATATATTTGTATCTCGTATAATAATAATGATAATAATATAATATAATGCATACAAGCCTAGTGTTGGAACATTGTGATGCACTTAGATTTGCTAGTTATTTTAATTTCATTCTACAGGATTGCCATTTCAATTTATTTCTAACACAAAGGATTAAAATAATCCTTTTAGTAGCAGGTTTAAATCCAGCAAAGAAGTAGCAACTCAAAGTTTAACTTTTATTTACAAAACAAATTATCAGAAATTTGACTCCACCCGCAAGACCTACGTTTGCAAGGTATTTAACACCGTATTAGATTGCAACCCTGACTTCATCCACCATTTCTTCCTGCGGGTCGCTGAAGTGGAAAGAAGAACAAAGAGTGCGATTTCCTTTCATTTTTATATCAAGACTGTTCACCCCCTGGGATCCAGTGGTTGGATTCACCATATTCTGGTATTGACACGGACCATCAGAGGAAGCTTCAATACGCATACTGTATTTTGTTATTTATTGAGGGAAGGGCATGCAGTCCCGACCTGAAGGAGTCCGGCCGAGGCTCCGTGAATGCTTAGAGTATCCCGGGGGCCTCGGTCTGGCCCGACCTGAAGAGAAAGCAGTGTCGGCCCGCCCAAACCCAGCCCGGCCCGTGCAGGTCTCTGGCTCATCCTCAGTGGTTTCTTTTCCATGGCGAAAACATTTGAACCAGTCGTAAACATATTTTCAACTCACAGGTTCCGTCCCGTACACTTATACCAACAGTTCACGCGTCTCCTCGTCGTGCTCACCAATTTGTAGCAGAACATGATGTTCACTTGTTTCTCTATGCACGGACTATACCTCTCACATTCAGTGTCGCCGGGTTGTGAGAAGCAAATATCCCTTCCAAGTGAATGAAAAATCTTTTTTTCATTATAAAAATCCCAACGGTAATAAATTCCTCATATAACCTCATGAATCATACACTCACAT
Organism: Lepisma saccharinum; assembly: GCA_022664845.1. Taxonomy (NCBI): domain Eukaryota; kingdom Metazoa; phylum Arthropoda; class Insecta; order Zygentoma; family Lepismatidae; genus Lepisma; species Lepisma saccharinum. Next base: position 19,939 of record JAGDQP010018623.1, on the reverse strand, counting down.
TAAGCGTATAAAAGTTACGCCATTTTTTTTTCATCTTCACTTCATTCCCCTTTAGTTTCTGTTTCATTTTTGAAGTTTTTACTTTTTAAATCTGACGTTTTTGAAACACTACATATTAAAACACGGTATACTACCCGATTTAATCGAATGTTTCGCAGTAAAAACTACGTGAGCGATCAAAAAATGATTGTTACCACAGTGCCATAAATGATCTAACAAATGTATTGCTCTTTCAAACTAAAGAGATCAAACTGTCGATTTTTGGTTTCCAATTGTGATAGATGATAAAACGGAAACGTGCGTCCACAAGAATTTATTCAAAATATTCTTCATTGTACAGCCAAGTATTGTTATACGATTGTATCAAAAAGTAAGTATTGTTTTGCATTCTGCAGACTTGATTTTCTATGCAAGTATTAGAAAAATGCCCAAGTTTTCGCATTGTTTCCCTAAAAATATTCCAAAAACCCTTTTAAGGTGAAATAACCTACTTCGGAGGTTAAATCCTGCAACCTAACAACACTGCTCATATTGACTACGTTCGACTGCCCGTAGAAAGTTTAGCCTGGCAGTAAGTATACTGTATGGCGCTTCTCGATGTGTCTTTGGGATAGCCATGTGCATGCACGTGCACCTGACCCACGTTCATTCTGATATATCGGACCATGTACAGAACTATTAAGACACACCACGTACAATGCAACAGCTGACAGTTACTTCGAATTATCCAAACTACACTCTCTGACTAAACTGTATCACCAATCTGTTATAAACAACTGTTATCAAACAGCGTTACCAAAGTTTCTTTAAAAAATTAAAATCAATATCTTATTATTTCCGTTCATTCTGCTTATTTAGAATCAGAACGCCATTAAAGAGAGCAAACCTTGCAAACCAAATTGATTTTTAGTGTTTCTCATTTGCAGTAATTGTATTCTTAGCTAAAAAATTGGATCAAAATGAAAATGTAGAATGACATGTTCATATTTTTTCAGTGTAATATATATCTTTATGAATCAGAAATGCCTCACAGAATACTATCTAACTTTGATTTTAATAAAACAAACAGAAGAAAAATAAAATAACATTTCTTTTGGTTTCCAAGCAGGGAAAACCAAAAAAATAATAGTAAATAAATGAAAACTGAAAAACAAAACCCCAATTTGTGTCTTTGTGCTTCATTGGAAAATGAAATATAATGTTCTGTGTTGGGAGCTTGGAGCAAAACAGTTCCGGAGAAGGTTGGGTGGGGGGTAGAGGGGGATAAAGGAAGGTGATGTACAGAAATAACAAATTTTCCTCGTGTCACGTTAACAAGGATCCCCCGAGAGCAGAAAAAAGACCAGGATGAAAACCGCGGAAAGACGTGCCATTTCCTCATGGGGAATCCCCCATACGCAGCCTCTCTGCCACACGGAACTGCTATCCGTCTTCATTACGCTCGGGGAGCGACTAACATCAGTAGAGGTTCCTCTACCAGGAATGAAGAAAGGATGTGCTTTTTTTGTTCATTGACCGAAGTTGCAGTTTATTTGGTTTCGGCTTTACAGAAATATATATTACTGTTAAACAAAAGCAAGCAAGCAAGAAATAAAGAGGAGAACACCGTATAGGCAGTTTGGAAATTAAAGAAGCACACATCTATACATACAGACACAAGCAATGAAGATGTTTAAAGTGATCATCAAGCCATCATTCCATTTATGACCTCTATGATTTTTCGCTATTTTTATTACAACAAACTGCTCTTTGATATGCGTGCTAGTCCGTTCTCACATTTTTTATCTCATTCACACCTTTCCATTCTTGAGGTTAAGAGTTGTCTTAGTTTAGGGCTGAAGGCAGGCTTTGGATTGCACTGGCGACCAGATCAAGATTCAGTTCGTTGAAGGTCATCTTGACTGAGGTTTTCCTCAGTTTCACTGGACGAATGTTGGGATCGTCCAAAAGTAGACTAAAGCCCTGGCAGCAATAGTTTGTCATTCCTGCCTTGGAAGAATGTTTGACAAGGGATGTCATACCTCAGGTGTATGATGGGTTTGTCGTCATAGCTGTATGTCTAACAAATGAAATGGATAGTGCAAATGAAATAAAATTATTAAAATATGCTTACGACAACAAGATAAAAATTTGACGATCTTTAATGCAAGCTACCGTTCCTGAAATGTCAAACTAGAGTCTTTTTATTGGTTCAGCTACAAGTTAAGAAGTTTTGTTTTGGAATTTTTTTAAGTGAACGCAGAAATTATTTACTTATTTTATAGTATTTATGAGCAGAGAGGCACCTACGAAACCACAAGAAATTATTTCAACATAAACTAGGTCTCCATAGTAGGCTAAAGAAAATATTCAAGGAAGGAACTTTTTCAAATTAAAACAAGAGCTCCATTAAGGTAGAATATTTTTCACTTCTTTCTTCTGACAAATGTCAATTTGTAAATACTTTCGGAAATAGAGTACAGTGTGCATCCCATAAGGATAATACAAAACGAAAAATGCAATAAAAAAACCTAATAATGCTAAATAAATTATAATTGATTCATCGTAATTAGTCCTATGTTTCTAGTTTTACTACATGAAGGGAAATTGAAACGGTAAATTACATATCATCAAACAGATAGACTACTGAGAACTCCCATGACACTTTGTAAAGTACTCTAGACGCTCCATATTTTGGAACATAAAACATTTTGTCACTCTCCATATTCCTTTCACTTACGTTACCTCTTCGACCAACTGGACGAATTCATTGAGTAAGAATTGTTCGCTAACAACAGGGGCGTGAGTGTTGATGTAGACGAATTTTTGGCGTAACAGTCAAGAGACATTTCTCAAGCCAAAATGGCATAAATAAATAAATTCAATGAATACCGGGATCAGCTGTCGCAGATGTACATACGTTCAGAAATAATTGGGACATTTATCAATACTGAATATTTTAGCTAGTCTGCAGAGCAAGTAGAAATACTTTCTTTCACCTGAACCTGAGATGTCTAAAGGCCATAAATAAATTAAAAGTACCTTGAGAGATAAATTTTACTTTGGATGCTACCGTTGAATAAATACGATTTCTAATGACAGTTTAAAATGCGAAGGTTGTGTTTGGAATAAAAAGACACATGGACTTTTTTTCATTTGAATAACCGAAATATTGCTTCAACAAAATTATTCGAACGCTAGTTGCCATTCGTTAGAAGAAAGGTTTTCCTTTCTTGAAAAAAGGCGTTAAAAGGCAAATACTTTAAGGAAAAACTGTAGATTCACGAGTTTTTTTTTTCATTAGTGCAATGTGAAATTTGACCAAAAAGCAAAAAAAAAAAAAACACCTTTGTTCAATGCTAACTGCTTGTACATCAGCACATAAAGAGGAAAATCTGTCGTCAAATTGCAGAAAGATGAAGAAGAGCAGAAGTTTACCATAACGACAAACTTTAATAAGGAACATATCATTGAATCAAACCCTCAAACGGATCGGCCAAGAATGTTTTCGAAGATAGGAAGGGGCTGTGATAGTAAGAAAGATAAAAAAGGATTGGCAAGTAAGTGTTGTAAAACTGATTTCCATGTTCGAGGTAGCATCAAAAATGAGCAAGAAAATTCATCCCTAAACTGTACGAAGAGTGCTACACAGGTCCAACTTTCATGATAGAGTAACTCATCAGTAAACTAAACCAGCAAAAATAATAATAGAAAAGGATTTTTGAAAAAAACAACAACTCTTTTTTAAGATGGACTAAAATGTAAAAAATAATACATTGAATTAATCTTATGAATAGGAAAATAAAAGCGTGGGTGCTCTTATATATTATGATTTTATGATAAGGTAAGCAAGAGCACCCACGCTTTTAATTTCCGATTCATAAGATTAATTCAATTTATTATTTTTTTACTTTTTAGTCCATCTTAATAAAATGCGTTTTTCTAAATCCTTTTTAAAATTTTTTTTCAAAATTATTTTTTAATGACTTTTTAAAATCATTTTTTAATTATTTTTTGTACATTTGACAGCGGACTACAAGGTGATTTCTTTGGAATTGAAACCTTATCGTCTCGATACTCCCTGCAAGTTAGGCAACCCAAATTTCACAAAATAGTTGCGACGTTGCGTGCACTTAAGGATAATTTAAAATTATTTTAATTAATTAATTGATTACAGTTAATTGGATTATTTTGTCTTATACCTGATAACTGAATATTGTATTGTCATTCGAATCATCAAGTTTACAAAATTTAAAAGAAATCGGATGATAGGAAGTGAGTTAAAATCGATTGCAAAATTTGCTGATAGAAAAGACAGACAAGAAAGCCGGACAGACAGACTAGAAATTTAGTTAATAAAAACGTGTTAAAAAGACGAAAGTTTGCTGGTTAGAAAGTCAACATTTGGAGTCTCGTAAATTTGGCAGCTCATACATACGCTGTAAAACCAGTACCTTTGACTTGTGGGTACCAAATTGGAATTTGGTACCAACAATCTTTGAGAGGCAGTGGCGAGTGCAGGATTGGGTTTAGAGGGGCAGTTCTTTGCCTCCCAGTTCTTGGGAGAGAACAGATTAAAAGAAGAAAAAAAGAAGGTAAAATATGAATTACTGTGTCCGTAACTGATTCTAAAATTTGTGGGAATATTATACCGCTTCTTTTTCAGAGGCAGTGACGGGCACAGAGATTCAGATTTTACCATTATTTTCTTCTATTAATCTTTTCCCTCCCAAGAACTGGTAGGCAAAGAACTGCCCGTCTAAACTCAATCCTGGGTTCACCACTGCCTCTCAAAAATTGTGAAAGGTACAGTTTTTGCAATGTAGTAAGTGTAACATTTGCGGTTTGGACAGAAGGTCCTTTGTATTGAAAATATCAAAAGCATATGAAACGCTGAGGGGAAAGGTAATATTTTTCATCCGACTGTGAAACACGAAATATGATTATGTAGGGTGCTCAATGGCGAATAACTAGAAAATTTCGTGTTCATAGAAGATAATACTAAAGCATTGTTTTTCACAAACACTGAAAGACAATTTGAATTCTAGTGCCTGAAATCTACTGGTTTATATAAATGGTTAATAGTTTATTATGACAACGATCCTGAACACCCCGTCCACTTTGTGAAACTGTTGCTACTCCATAACTGTTCAAAGATGGTCTATTTCCATCCTCCTCAAGATCTGATATGAATGCTAGAAGAACAAACTTTTGCCTCCTCAGTCACCCAATATGAATCCTAATGAAAATCTATCTAACGAATTAAAACCAGAAATAAAGAAATCACCAATTTATTTTAAGGAGCACCTGGAGGACAGAATAAGTTACAAATAGACCAAAACATCACTGGAATACACAATAAATCTCCTGCATAAAGTGTTTAATGAAGTAGATAAAATATGCACACTGAACTACAGACTAATAACTATTAAATTTCCTTGTGTTTCACCTTCTTTTCGTTTCTTTTTGAAAGGTCCTAATATTTTCGTTGAAGTGAAATTGCTGGGGCTTCGTAGAAAATCCAGAGGCACTATATAGACTCCTGTACTACACAATTTTTGTTTTATGTATTTTCCTTTTATTATACTCGTATCTTGCTTTAAAATACACTTTGGAGTTACATAACAAGACATATTAGTAGAAATTCACAAAATTGCCAACTGTCCTAACAGGTTTGAGAGCATCTGTACATGGAGGAGACTAGAGTAAAGGCGGGTGATTCCGATCGTTCTGAGTATACAAATGGCTGTCAGATAAAGACGACGAATGTTGTTTAGAAAATACTACGACGTTGGATTAACTGCATCTGTTCTTAAAAATTCTAGATAGTGTAATGAGTAATAGTGTACAACTATAAATATATATGTATACGTTTCTAAACACGGATTATCGATCTGAACAAACAGGAATGCACAATATCATTTTTGTCTCTCACTAGAAACATATAGCTATAATTAAACATACAAAAGAAAACTGATAGGAAACGAAATGTACAAACAATACAATCTCAGGAGAGAATAAAGACAAGCTCACGAATTCGAAATTCGCTACAACTGAACCGTTTTTATCCCTCAGATCCCACATAGTCTTCGTAATATAATTCGCGTCCTTTTCCTTAGAATTAAATCCAGTTGCCACGTTTAACACATTGTAGATTAGAATTTGAAATAAACAAATTACACTATACACCTTACATTAGACTCAGCAAAGGTAAATTTCGCTTTCTGCATACCTTTCTTTCCGTGTAAAACCACCCACGAACTGAGACAGCCTGATAATACAGACCTTCAGCTCTGTCTCGCATTCAGCTGTATAAAGTTGCAGAGCTCCAGTTTTAAAATTTTCTCTGTTTATGGTCCATCGCTTCTGTAAACCTATTTTGGAAGTTTTTGTAGGGAAAATGAAATCGATTCGTAGCTGCCCTAAACTTCGTGAAACCTCTTATTGCTTCAACAAGAGCTTCCTTTATGTTTTTTCTTCGTTGGACGCTTTTCCGTTTTTCTTTTGTACCTTCCTGTCTGCAAAGAGAAGCACTTTCCGATCGTAATATATATGGTGGAATACCCTGTTTTAAGGGAGAAGTTACATTATCTACTTACTTAGTGCGATCGGAATCACCCGCAAAATCCGATCGAAATTACCCGACACTTACAATTTAAAAACAACATTAGCAATACTGCGGTCGGATTTCAAAATGTCTGGCCATATACCTTCTTCACACACACCATATAGACCTGTTTTAGAATATAGTTGTTATATTTGCACCGTACGTAATGTCTTTTTACAAATTGTTTCAGAACACTGCTTCTAATAATACAATAAATTGATCCCCGACCCCAATTCTATCTAACTATGGCTTTTGAGGTCGAAAGACTCAAAGAACTATCGTGGACTTCTCTACAGTTTAAGCTTAAACTCTCCCACTAAGGTTGCATGATTTGTCGACGAAACTGCAGCATTTCTTGCGACGGTAATGTTTTCGATCGGAATCACCAGCCCTTATTCTACTTTGGCTATGCTGATATTGTTTTCCAACTTTTGGAAATCACCACTCGTGTTCTGGTCCTTTTAATCGTAAACACTCAAAGCATTACTCAATGTTGTAACAAAATAAACTCAATTTTGGTATTAACTAGTAAATTAGAGATCCGAGACAGGTCTAGAAATAATATATCACTTATGTAAATAAACAAAAAACAAACTTACCGGATGAATATTATATCTATTGTAGTTCTTAAAATTTTCGTATAGATCCCCATTTCTGGTGACGTTGTTTTTTCCTGTGTGGTCCTCAAATTGCAAATCCGTTGTCTGATTATTTAAACACAGAGGTTGAGATGCCGAAACTAGCTGATAATCCGAATCTATAAGAGAAGAAAAGTGTTTTAAGAAGGTTACACTGAAATACAACGAGATTTTTTTTTAATGAATAATGCATTTCAAAACCATAGTTTGTTCTACATTCGGCTCTCCCACTGAGCACTTGATTTGAAGAAGGTTGAAATTAACCTATAATGAAACAAATTAGATCTAGGATTTTACTAATAATTGCTAAGGCTCCGGTCCCTTAATAACATTTTAGCCATGCAAGCATTCATTTTTATAAATTGGGATGGCAACACTGACAACTGCAGTGTTTAGGTATGACAAAACTCAGAGTATTGTTATATTGTGTCGAATAATGTTTAAGTCAAGTTTGGCACAGCTAGGTCTAACTAAATAGAAGCAATTTGAAAAAAAATATTTATTTTTAAAATAGTTAGTAACACTAAACTACGACACAAATTAAGACTGGCCAGGTGGCTTTGAGCAAATCTAGCCAAGACCTTTCCATCGACACCTCAGTCACACATCCACAACTTGTGGTTCATGATATATATTTTGGGCACGGGCTGGCAACACTGACAGTGGGATGCCTGGTGTACGGGAACATCCACAATATGTTGCTTTTGTGTGAAACAATGTTTGTGGCAAGTTTGGTTCTGCTATGTCTAAAGTATATGGGAACGATTTTAAAATAAATATAATTTTATAGAAAATAGGTTGGCAACAGTGGCAAGTGAGATGATTGGAGACGTGGACACTCTCAGTGTTCTTGTAGTCTGACAAATCATGTATATGTCAAGTTTGGAGCAGCTAGGCCTAGCTGAATGGAAGCAATTTGAACTATTGCTCCTTATTAAAAAATGGTTTTGCAATACTGAAGAATTGCACCAATCAAGACGGTTCCGGCGCTTTGAACTAGCCTAGCCAAGACCTTATATATATATATCACAGCCATATTCGACCCACTACTGGATGAAGCCTCTCCCCGGAGGGAGGAGTTGGTATACTGCTCCCACGCTGACCAGACGGGTTGGGAGAGGAGAGCCTAAGCTCTCAACTGTGATCGCTACTGTCATCACAGCAGCTCCCCAGTCGCATCACGATGCTGGGTGAACATCGAAATGTACATCGAACACCGTAATATATACCGGTATATATATAAAGTTCTGTTAAAGTAGTAATTTATTGCAGTGCGCAGAGTTTTCATAACATTAAAATTTTACGAGTTATTGGTTTCAATGCTTAGGGGTGGTCGTTATAGACAGGTATCAACTAAATCAAGTTTCCTTAGCACTAACAATATACTGTAACATTCAACAACAACAAAAAAGAATCGGAAAACGTGGCGCACAAGCAAGAAGAAAAGCCATAAAATAATCTCATAACTTTTTTAAAATGAAAAAAAAATGAGCAAACCTTTAGATTGTATCTTTATTAACCAATGAAGACTTACCCTTGTTGCAAGGAATGACATCAGGATTTTCTTTCTCCCCATACATTTCTTCATCAGCCGGGAGATGTTTATTAGTCTTTTCTTTATGAGTATGCTCGCCACGTGTAGTTCGATGAGCACGCATGCGGAGAGCAGCTACCACAACAGCGATTAAGATTAGCGCAATTACAACTCCTATCAAAATACCCAAAACAGGAGTAATCTCGAAAGGTACTGGGGGTCCTGGAAACAAAGAAAGCAAACAAAAAATAAAATCATAGAAATAGTTGTAGAGGAGGTACATAGAAAGACAATCTTTGCACGTTCTTACCATCAACTTTTGCTCTTTCCAGGTCTCGAAGAGAAAAGTGTTGTTAGGATGCAAAGAAGGAAAAACACATCAACAAAAATGGTGAGTTCAAGGAAACAAAGTCTTCAAGGAGCACACTAAAGTTTTTTAATGAGAGAATAATGGAATCCGGAAGCAAAACAAGAAGAACAATATCGACTACAGAAAGGTTGTAAAGATTCAGGTCAGGAGTTTAATCTTCTGTATTTTCCCCTCTGCCCCCCACTCATGCCTTTCTACGGTACCCTGTTACATTTAGAAAAGACACCATGAACGAGGTAGTAGTAGTCTGTGTTTCGAGGAAAGCACTAGCTAGCTCGCAGTATTAAATCTTTGAAACAGTGCTGGCAGGGGAAATAACGAGAGGAACGAGTTGAGACTAAAGAATCAAGTAAATATAGTTTGAAACTTTCTTCTTTTCCACCTCCCTTCAGTTCCACTTTTATCTTCACTTCTGTTTTCTCTCTTTGAGACACACTAAATCTCTCTTCCTCTCTGTCTCTTTCCTTCTTCCTTTCTGTCTTGTCCTAGATATTTGACCAGAAACTAAAGCTTTTGTGGATTCCATAAATTCTGTCTTCTTCAGCACCAGTCGCCGCACAAGTTTTTTTTCTTTCATTTTCTTCTATAAATCAAGATATTTCCTCGTAAAAGGAAACTGGTTGAATGTTCTTTCACCTTTTGGAAAATTTTACTAGTCTAATGTCACTAAGACAATAGCTATTGCTGTGGCTATATTCTACTTTTCCAACTCTCTAAACTTACTGATTTGATTACAATTTTATTTCTTCGAATATGTTCATTTTCATGGTTTTCAAACTTTCCTTTTTACTAACTTGCAGCGTCTACTGTTTTAATTTATGATGGTAATGTAGGAATGAGTCAATTGTCTCCATTTCTTAATTAAAATTAGTTTACTTGAATCAAGTTCTTGTTAAGGTTTTATAGGACCTTTCTAGACATTGTGACAGTGAACTTTTGCAAGTTAGTGTCAAGGAAAACATTGACTATAACGTGAGAACTATTAAAGTTTGAATCCGTGGTCAACAGTCACTATTTTTGTTTATTTTTTAGAACTAAGTAACATTTATTTCTTAATCACTTCCATTAATTAAATTATATGTACCTTTATTGTTTAGTTCCTTTCTTAATGATGGTTCAGATCATCTCTGGTGGATTGCATTTCATAATAATGTAGTACAAGGATATACAATATAAATCGAAATTTCTATGTGGCAAACAAACACGTCACCTTATGTGCTGATCCTGAAGGTATGTGGGCAAGCAGTGTTTATGTCTAGACTCCCTCTGTGCATTTGTGTGTATCCCGTGCCATGACGCTGTAAGTTAGTCAAAGGATGAGCGAAAGAGCGAACAGTTTCTAGTGCTGCTTTGCAATGTATTTTTACCAAACGTAAACGTGAAACTAAATAATTGAAATTTTGCAAAAATATATGAAAAGTTTGATGATGAGACTTAATTAAAAACAAAAGTGTTTACATGACATAAATCGTTCCCTGGTGCCTATAACAAAATTCAAAATTTGACTTATCCACGTCGACCAAAAACCAATATAACACCCGAAAAAAATATCATGAAGTCCGGGACTTTATTGAAGCTGAGCTACGATAACAGTGGATGAAATTATTACAAGAGCCGGAATAAGCCACAACAGTGTGCCTTCCGTTATTCAAAATGAGTTACAATTTCGAAAAAAATTCAGCACAATGCGTTCCCAGTATTTTGAGCGTTGAGCAGAAGACCTAGCGAGCTGCAATTTGTCATAGACTTGTGGCTCGATATGAAACAAAAGAGGACGTATTTTAAGGTTAATGTTAAAGCAACTATCTCCAGCGAAAGAAGGCAGCACTACCTCCGTATATGTCTAATGTGTTTATTTTTACACGAAATTTCATTAAGCCTAGAGAGTTCAAACTTTCAGGGAAGGATGTTCATAACCAATTCAAGAGCATGATCGATGCCGATTTTTAATTTTCTTTCTTGTTCATTGTTGAAAGAGCTTCATAGTTATACGATATTCTCAACAACAGTGAAGCGATTTCAACAATGACGGGAAACAAAAATAAAAAAAATCGGCATCGATCATGCACTTCAATTGGTTATGAGCTTTTTCCCCTGAAAGTTTGAACTCTCTACGCTTGAATTTATAGGAGCAGCAAGGAAATTTCGTGTAACTATAAGAATACATTAGACATATAAAGAGATAGTGCTGCCATCTTTGGTTGGATATCGTTGCTTTACATTATCATTAAAGCGCACTTTTACCAGCAATGAGACGTGGGTGTACCACTACCGTCCTGAAATGAAGCGGTCGAATAAGGAATGTTGGAAAGAAAATGAAACCGCTCGAGTAAAGGCAAGAAGAACATTGTCGGCAACAGGGCTCTTGCCACTGTTTCTTGGGATTACAGAGGATATTTGTATGTTGAATTCCTCCATGATTGAAGAGCAATTAATGATGCATACTACCTTGAACTTTTAGACAAGGTGAAAGAAACTTCTCAGTCCAAAAGACGTTATATGCCGATCCGTAGTAGTTGCTTCTTCAAGACGAAACTACACCCATACTGCCCCTACGACTACTTAAACAAATGTAGAAACTCTACTGGGCCACTGTTGAACATTCTACTTACAGCACGAATTGAGATCAAGTGGCTATCATTTGTTTGTACTGTTAAAGGAAGCGTTAGGAGTACATTTTTTTCGATAACGAAGATGCAAGAATTTGTGCGCAATTGGCTTTGGACACGTCCCAATACATTTCTTTTATGGAAACGAAATAGAAAAACCGACAATCCACCGGAAAAAAGTTTGTAGATGCAAATGAAAACTGTGTAGAAAAATTGTGTAAGAGTACTTCGAAATAA
>JAGDQP010018622.1:0-36256 GCA_022664845.1 Lepisma saccharinum | reverse complement strand
TGCGCCACATGATGCAGATATTCCCTCCTACTCCAGAGCGCTGCGTCCGAATGGGGAAACGTCCACATTCTGCCTGTATAACATGCTCCTGGCAATGCTAACGTTTATGACGAGTAAAACTTGGTGGGACACGCAGGAGTATTGGAAGTTGGCGCGAGGAACTAGGCTCATCCATATTCCATTTCACCACTTTTTAAGGTTGAAGGAGTTTACTGGACAGTTTGCACCCCTGGTGCTTTTGCTCGTATTTCGCAGCTTTTTACACTTGTGTAATGTATATACTCGCTTCGCCTCATTGGGGCGCTGCCCCCAGAATTCCAAGATGGCCTCGCTGGGGCGCACCCCTTTATTGCAATCAGGCTCCAGCTGGGAACTGTAACCTAGTAGGGGAGACGAGCCGAATTTATTCTAACCTACTCGTAATGGTACACCTTCATACCAAATTTTGTTTCTCTAGCTTCAGTCATTATAAAGTGAGGCTTAGGCGGGCATTTTGGATAAAAGATGGACACATTTTTAACGTTTTCTTATATTTTCGTGACATACTCGTGATGATACACTGTCATACCAAATTTCATTTCTCTATCTCGAACAATGTGAAAAATGGTATTTCAGCTGCCATTTTGAATCAAAGATGGTGAATTTTTTAAAACGTTGTTATGTTTTCCTAAACTACTCTTGATAATACATCATTATGCCAAATTTCCTATCTCTGGCTCAAGCAGTTGGAAAATGGATTTATGACGCCCGCCATTTTGGATCCAAGATGGCGTCTTTAGAGATATTTTGTAATATTTTCATAATCTACAAATAATGTTGTACTGTCAAACTAAATTTCATTATTCTAGCGGCAGCCGTTTAGGCTGTGTATTCTTTAAAGTTTTAGGGTTGGCGGCCATTTTGAATTCAAGTTGGCGACTTTTTCAAATTTTTAAAAAGTTTTCTTAATTTGCTACCAATGATGTAGTTTCATACCAAATTTCACTGTTCTATCTTTAGCCGTTTAGGCTGTGTATTCTTTGAAATTTTAGGTTTGGCGGCCATTTTGAATCCAAGATGGCGACCTTTTCAAAATGTCGGAATTTTTCCTTTATCTACTTATCATCCTCTACCTTCATACCAAATTTTATGTTTCTAGCTTACTCCAAACACCCTAAACAATATGATGAGTGAGTGAGTCAGTCAGTGAGTGAGTGAGTGAGTCAGTTAGCCTAAAATGTGCAATTTCAGGGGTCCACAATTAGAACATAGTTTGAGATACGAATATGAAATTTTGTACATCTGCACATATTTACCATATCTCCTTAACGGCAAAAGCTCATATTCCTATCTTTAACGTCTTTCTTCTTACGGGGTCCCCAAATCGTCGATTTTGCCATAAACTCTTGTTCCTGTATAACATGTTTCTGGCAGTGCTAACGTTTTCTGACGTGAAGAACTTGGCTCATGCACTGCCGTGCATGTTGATATGACAACACATATGTGTCATAGAGAAGACATATATATGTCAACAGAATTCGAGAATCAAAGGCTTAAATAGATTCATAATCTCAGCAGCTTTCAATTCAGTATTAATTTACAGTTGTGTAAGAAACCTCGCTCATTTAAGCTGCTACCAGTGAGTGAAATCTAAAACACATTTTTTTGCAAAGTGACTATGATTTTCTGTGGTTCTTTCTTTCTAATTTTGTTCTTGTAAAATATGATGCATGTGTACATTTTTAAGTGGCAAAACATTGAAAATTATATGCTTCCTATAACAGAATTTACAAGTAACGCAAACCAGTTGTTACTTTGATTGAATATCACCGCGGCTAAATAATCAAATATTTTCCAGATATTGTAGTTATGAAACATTCAAAACAATAAAGAAGAACTATTTCGAAAACTTGATTCGATAACTGTTTGCTTAGAAAAGCACATATAAAAGGATACAAACTATCTGTGTTCATACTTTATAATACATTAGCTCATCCTTCACCTGTTGGTATGGGGTCCAGAGGATTTTGCGTCTCCACACCTCATGCGAGTGTCGAATCGATAACTTAAGTTAGCCGTTGCCAATGAATTGATAACAAAGCCAAATTTGTCCACTTGGAGATAAACGCAGCAAACTACATTATGGTGCGGGTTGCTCAGTCTGTAAGGACATATCTGACAGTCATGATCTATTAACTGATTGCACCAACAGCCCCCTTCCCGTTTCATCACCCTTTGATATGCGTATACCAAGTTTGGTTGAAATTGCTCCAAGCATTCCAGAGTTATGCTGAAACACACACACATAACAATACGCGGTTTTTTTTCATAGCAATATGGAATCATTACGACAATGTTGAAGCAAGAACAACTAATGTTGTCAAGGGGTGACTTTCTAAATTAAACAGAAAACTAACAAAAGAACATTCCAACACTTCTACATTCGTGCAGCTCCTACAACAGGAACAGAGTGAAAATCCTATATTAATGTTGGAGGTATGAAAGAAGCCAAAGGAAACAAAGCTTAAATATAGGGAGTTCAGCAAAAGACCAAATCACTGAGAAGCAGGCTGGAATCACGTGCATTGGACTTGGTGTTTCTGTGGATACGGATGGGTACTGTTTACATTTAGAACAGGGATAGTGATGTCATTTTTTAAATTGTGTTCGTTATATTGACGATATATGATATTTTGTATTGCAGCTATTTACAATGACAAATATTCGTACAGCAATATAAGTATATATGATACTATTGCATGCAGTATAGACTCATGTATAGAAGACAAATCACCTCATAAGGTGATGCGATGTAGAAAGGAGATGTGAAGTAGAAGACAAAGGATCTTTCTTAAGGGCCGCCTTATGGAACGTCTTGCATTATTTGTTTAATATATAGCGAAACATGTCTCGAGGATGTAAACTGTGGCACCTTTTAAGTACTGTGAACCTTAGAATGCTGGAAATAAACTACTGGAAATCCGAATTAAATTTGTTGTAAAATGACGATATTAGACCGAAGTAAGTTTATTTTGTGTTCGTTTCAGTTACAATGTGAAACAATTTTCTTCCAACTGAGTCAATTAATTTTTCATTTCTTCGCAGGTATTGAAAAAATCGCATTCATCTTTCATACATGTGAATAATACTGATAATATTATTTATTTTATATAATATTATTTACCGGTAATATAATAATATATTATTTATTATGTATCCTAGTCATTTTTCCGGCAAGAACAAGTAGAATAACATCCAAACTTTATTACCTAGCTTGAAGAAATAGTTATTCTTTTTACAGAATCTGTTAGAATTAATAAACAGCTTATTACAGCCATAAAAAATATTCTGCATGAAAACACGCTAGGAGGTGAGCAATTCGGAGCTGCATTTTGCTAAAAAATACCCTCTCTGTATAAAATCCCCTGTCTTGAAATATTAGGCAGAACGGGAATTCCCGTTCTGCCTGAAGATAAGATAATTGAAAATATTTTATACAGAGTGCTGGAGGGCCTTTAGGCCGAACGGGAAGACTATTTTACAGGACGTCGATCTTCTTACGCTCGTTATTGCTGTTGCTTCTGAAGATAAAAATATTACATTTTTAAAGATGCTCAAGAAAATATGAAGTGAGATTTGTAGTGTTCCAAAGTTATAAATCTGTGAAGAATCAGTGCTCTTTGCAAAACAACGTCATTGACAAGGATACATAAATTCAGCTATCAAAGATGAACTTAATGGAGATGACTCCATCAACGAATAAAATTAAAATATATTTATGTGAAGAAGACTTACAGTGAAAATCATGTCTAAGAAACACGGACCACGAACTCTACTAGCTCCTGGGTGGATTGGAAATAAACTTAAAATACAATTCAATTTTGAAAACATAAACTGACAAAAAAATCGATAAAAATAGTTTGTAACGAAATCGCGCAGAACAGTGTATTTCAACCTTTTCATACTCACGGACCGGCAAACTATAGGGAAAACCTTTCACGGATCGGGAAGATGCCACTAAGTTAGATATTTATGTGACGTTCAAAGGATGACAACATATTTTGTTTTTAGTTGGTTTGGAAAGAAAATGAAAAACTATAATCTCAATTTTGGACTGTAGAAATCTATAAAATGAGTTTTACATAATTGAAAATATTAACTGGCCAATTTTCATGAGATCCTTTTATCTAAGAAAACCAGCCGATTCCCAGATGTTTGCTGTGAAAATCCACCCGAGCTCTATTTTTGGTTGCGAGCTCCAAGCTACCCTGACGTTCAAAAGTAATTTGTAAGAGTTGGGTAAGAATTAGCCAAATGATCAATAGGACATGTTTTACGCAGAATTTTCTGATTAATATCTTCGTCCATTTCATGTTTTTCGTCCGGGCAACGATTCAAGAAAACAAATCCGAAAAACTAGCGTAGAACGTAGTTTTTCGCGAAAAAAAGGACAGGTAAAAGAGGTTGCTTAGAATCTTGATTCCTTACCACATCGAGAGTTTTCATGCCAAATATGAAAACTTCGTGTTTTTTTTCCTTCTAAAAATCCTAAATTGCTTGTACACTAACATATGCCTATAAATAAGTACATTCAATTAAATGAATCTATATGTGTATGTATGTATGTATGCATGTTCCAGCATAACTCTCGAACAACTGGAGCAATTTCAACCAAACTTGGTACATATTACTTATAATCTGAACAAAAAAAAAGTTGTGCGGGTATGACATCCCTATGGGGTGGGGTGGGAAGGGAGGAACATAATCGAAAACGACCTATATTAGTGTCAAATCCATAGTTTTTGTTGTCGCTGAGAAGACCAGTGACACTCCCGATGCCGTTTAAATCCACGTTCAGCCCCCATCAGCATGGAGATCATAAGGGGTGGGAAAAATAGTGTCCAAAATGACCGATATAAGTGCCGAATCCATAGTTTTCGGGATTGCTAAGATGATTGGTGGCAGTCCCGATGGCATTTAAACCCAAGTTTAGTCTAATACAAAGAATATGATCCCTTACCAATGGGCGGGCATATTAGCTAGTAGCTAAATAAAACAAAATGTTCCATGACCGTGCTTGTTATGTCTTTTAGGAATATAATTATTTACAAAGTGTATTAAGAAATGTATATTTCCTGGTTCTTTGGCATAACTGTTTATTCCAGTAATAAATTAAGAAATTATTATTTACTCTATATTATGTTTTTATTCGTCTGTGTCGACTTTCTTTAACTACATCAAATATCTCAACTAAGCGACATTGATTAGAAAGAGAAATAACAACATGAGTCCAATTACATTCTTTTTCTTGTCATTTCCTCACTGATGTGTCAAAGTCAATATCAACATAACTATTTTTCAGCTGATTACATCGATAATATTGTCAAGAATATGATGAAATTGTGTACTTAAGACGAATTCATATCTTGCAACGTAATAATATGGCCTTCAACCATCGTTGCCACTGTGTACAGACGCTGAATAGAAGGGGTGCTGAATAGAATCCAACTATAGACATGGTTTTGCTGGAGTCTTTTTTCGAACGACAGAACGTACAATTTCTTCAAGAGTTTGTTATAATTCAGTGGAATTAAGTAAGAGCAGGTGTGAGCTGTGACTATCTGCATTTATACAGGTAAACTCATCGACTACTCCGTAAACTAAAATGATTACTTTGATGTTTTAGGTTGAATTGCTAGTACTCAAATATTGTTATTTGTACGTGATAAATATTTATGCGACTATAACATCACTAGAGAGCTGTAAAATATTTCAATAAGATTTGCGTTTTCTTTTTATGTACATGTTAAAACAAATTCAAAGTAAATATAAAAAAGTGAAAATAAGTTTCGTTTACCAAACTTGAAAGTACCTATGGCTTTACATATTCAGCGTGTGTTGTGAATTTGGAGAGGTGCAAGTTAATTAAAGACGTATATGATGTGATCCATCATGAGTTAACCTTCTCTTATCATGTGACAGTAATAAAGAAATGTAATTTGTTAAAATAGAGTGATTAAATGTTTAGGAGTGATATGACACTGAAAACTTTATTTCGTTAACTTAGATCAAAATTAGAATATACCTCAGTTGTTTGGATTTCTTACGTAAGGGTTCTCGGACATAAAACAGAGCATATACAAAATAACGTTTTAAATAATAACATTGAATTACCCAATATGGGGTTCTTACATAACTAGGCAAAATTTACAAATTTCGAACCCATGAAAAGGAAAGGGCAACGAATTTCAAATCCTTGGAAAGAGCATGAAGGCATTAAACGATTTCGGTCCTTTACAGACTTTTCCATGGGAGGATCGACTGTACTGAACTAAATATGAACATACTACCTGATTTCTCTAATCAGAAGAAGATATTTTCGAGATTGTTCTTCGAATGGCACTACTTCTTAATTAAAAATGGTAAAGCTATCCCCTCTGTCTTGCGCACGCGCCGTGAATGGTGCATGGGGGATGTGGAAGTAACGTTCTACATATTCTCGACCTACGGCACGAACTGAGGTGGAGTGGTCAGTCCCACGCTCGACCGCCTATACCTCCCAAGGTGCCCTAGAATACCAAGGACACTCTGGTACTCAGTTTGATAGGAGGTTGACTACACCTCGGAGCTATAGGCATGGAAACACTACGAGATAATTCTTCAGTGCCCTGGTCGGGATTTGAATCCGGATCTCGCGATTCGTAAAGACACGCTACCACCATAGCCACGGCCATTGCACTTATTATTAATTAGTCTATAAAATTGTTTATATATCATCACACTTCAATGAACGTAAAGGGCACATGTACTTGAATAATTCAAGCGGTTCACCGCCAGTTTAACAAAAACTAACTAAAACTTCTGATCATAGAAGTTAACATAGCATATGCTGTGATTCCGAGAAGTTGCTAATTACACGATGTGCCTCATATTTGTTAAAATACATTTTTTTTCTGTCCTGCAGCAACACAACGAATCTTTCGCCAAGAAATTCTGAATCAAGTTAGTATCAGTCAAGGAACTTTCAACAGTTATAATTAATCATAGCTATCACATAAATCTCTAGTGAGAAAATTCTCAGCCTCTATATACAAGCTAAAAAAGTATGGAATTAGCGTTCTCTTCGAGAATTTGTTGTTGAGTAATTATCTTTAAAATATTACAAATTATTGTACTGATCTTACAATATACCATGATCTGTCAAACTCTACTGAAACACGAATAATAAAAGATTTTGCCCTTTATGTCGTTCAAATAGTACGAATTAACCTGTTGAACCAAGAATCAGAATGAAATGTAGTCCATTAAGTGCAACATTAATAATATAATTGAAATATATTTCGTGCCAAACTATTATTTTGGAATTTTAGAATTTTAAATGAAGGAAACAAATAGAAAATCTAATAGAGCGTAAAATTTCTGAAAATCGCCATAAAATAGAATGAGAAAATTTTTTCACAAACATGCACAATAAAAATGACCAGCTAATCTAGCTTTACTTACTTGAAGAGTTTGATAGCAATTCGAATAGAGTTTTCCTTGAAATTTCGATAGTAAAAGAAGAACAAACAATCAATCAACGCCTACATCCTCTACACCCACTATGCTCAAAATTAATATATTCCTTTCAGAAGTCCAACAAAATTCACTTTTAAATTTCAAGTCACAAACTGCGAAATGTATGCATCTTTTGCCCCAGTACTGCTGGTGGTGCAAAAAGGAACTATTGCTTGAAGCACTTCATCCCAAATAGTATCTTAGAAAACACGTGTGGCTTATACTTATGGGACAATTATATTAATTTAATTCAATATACTCATTTTTGTCTTTTTCTAATTAATGTCATTTGAGTTGTTTCTGTATATTTTAGTAATGTTCTTGCTTTCGTTATTACAATAAATTTCTTTCTGGTATTATTAAATCAGTATTATATTATAACCGCAGTTTGATAGGTAAGCGTTGTCGAATCGTAACCAAACGCTCGTTGTATAATCGGCTACACTTGTCAATTACTTTGCAGTGTGAATATTTGTGGAAAAAAAATGTTCTGTGTTGTGTTATGGTGATTTGTGGAATATTTAGCTTTTGCTAACCAGGTAAGAAAAGTTACGTTCGAGATCAATTTGGATTAAACTGCTTGGTGTCATACTCAGATCGATTAGCTCTATCAAACGAGGTCGTCAAATCCACCTCAGCAGGTGTAGTATCTTGCTCTGTTCCCGGTTCAGTTCCCATAATCACAGCATACTCTACAATTTCTTTGCTTTAAAGAGCAAAACACCATTATCACCTTGATAAACTAATTTTGTAACCAAGTTATTATGCTTGCATGCAGGCATTATGATATACTCGTAAACGTTTAAATGTACCCGCATACTCATAGAATATGAATGACGTGTCCACTTTCTAACCTCTATAATTTCCATACTATAGTGAGTGATGTTCGATATGGATTCAAAATGAATGTTTTATACATTATACTGGAAAGTGTTATAGTTCGTGTATGAACGAACAAACGTTTAATATATTTTTTACATAGACCTCTTTCATTGAATATGAGTGTATATTCTTAACGTGTCTACAATATATTTTCTTACATTTTTTCCCTTATTCTCAATTTCTTTCCTACAGAAGCTTCCAATGTTGTTCCTTTCTCTATATTCTTTATACTGTTGTTGATACGGCACTAATATTAAAACAATCTCTTTACAGATTTCAAAAGATGCGGGAAATAGCAATTAACTACTTTCTTATCTTCTCTGTTGTTACCTCAGCAGCAATACTCCAGGATAACAAGGAAGAAATTGTTATTCAGAAATGCATTAAACTGACTGAATTAGTAATGCACAGATATTTTAGGAAAGATACTTGCATAAACATTATTCATAATTCAACTAATATATTTTGGGAGTTAGGATTAAATATGACACCACTAATTATAATCAATACGAAAATAATGGAAGATTCAAGGAAAGAATTGTCAGAAATGTTAATTAAATCTCCTTTGGAAAAATGTAAATATTATATAATTGCTGTTCATAATACTAGTCTAATCTCTAAACATTTATATATGTCTTCTTTACACTCAAGGAAAAGTGGTGTTGAGAATAAATACTTGTTTCTTCAGTGTATGACGACTGAGAAATTGTCTTCCTCAGAAGGCTTTGATGATCAGTTCATGAGCATTTCCCCTAATGTTGTAATAGTAAACTTGATAAACAGTGGAGGTCCATTTAGCACAGAAAAGGACTTACAGATTTCTACGTATAACTATGCAAACAATTTGCAACCAGGAGAAGAGATTGTACTTGATATTTGGACTGGCGAAGAATTTGAACGAAATGGAAACTTGTACGAAGATAAACTTGCAAATTTACAAGGAATAGTTTTGAATTTAGTAATGGTAGATTATTTGCCATACAGTTTTGAAATAAATAATTATTACGAAGGCAGCGAAATACGAGCTATGAATGAGATTGCTAATATGTGTAACTTTACATGGGAAGTGGAAATTGTTAGGGATGGGTTTGGAATTGTTGAATACAAAAATGGTTCGTATGGTGGAGTTAGAGGAACTGTTTTACATGGCAATGCTCAAGCTGGAATTGCAGGAATTTCCCTGAGTAAATACACATTTGACCATCTTGATTTTACCTGTGTTTACTTACAAGCAGGACTAGCATTTCTTAACCCAAAACCTACTAGAATTGCATTTCGTTGGGGTGCTTTCATGCCATTCAAAGGAGATCTCTGGACGTTTGTACTTCTTTTGACATTGTTTGTAGTTGTAATACTTCATGTAGTCACAATCTTAGAACAAAGGTTTCTTAAACATTTATGGGTGAAACGTGATTACAACTTCAGTAAAGCTTTCTTCATTGGTATTAGTACTCTCTTTGTACAACCAACACAGCAATTTACCCAATCGTCTTCTTACCATGTAATTGTATGGTCATTTTTTATGTCAACGATTATTATCACAGCATACAATTCTAACCTTATATCCTATCTTACTGTTCCTTTATTTACAAAACCAATTAACACTCTTGAGGATTTTGTTGATTCAGGTTTAGAATGGGCAATCAAAGACATGTATTGGGTATATCATTTTAATAATTCAACAGACAATAAGCTACAAAAAATGAAAGATAAATATATATACCTAGAAAACCTCGATGAACTTAATAATTTGGTTAAGAGTGGGAAAGCATCTGTTCTAGTTGAAACACTGCAATCAGGTGGGTACACAAACGCTGATTTCCTTAACGAAGATGTGTTTAATGTGTTATATCTTATGAAAGAGGACGCTACTAAGTTCCATGTTATTACAGTTGTGAAACGAGGATCTCCAATTGTTTGTAAAATGAATTTAGTGTTGAAGAGGTTTCGTGATTCAGGTATAATTGCACATTTATCCAAGTTACTTTACCTGCAATACGTGCCAAGGTATTATCTAGATTCACTGTCTTATGATAACGATATCAGTAAGGAAACACTCCAAAAAATGGACATTGTTCATCTAAGTAGTCATTTCATTTTATTGACAATTGGGTTCTGTGCAGCGCTTTTAGTTTTTCTTCTCGAATTATTTTATAATGGTATTCAGATAAAAATTATGTTAATGTGTAGATCGTGTGTATCATACGAGTTTACTCCAAGAACAGAGAGCTGATTATTTACTTCCCCCATTGTAAGATACGTTACTGTCATAATGTGTTAAAGTATAAAGAATGCATTTGTCGTCTTTTTAGTAGTGTGTAGCTAAAACGTGCCGTTTCCTTTTTTTTTAATTTAATTTGTTAAGAAGGTGCTGTGGAGGCAAATTTATGTCACAGTTTTAACGACTTATTCTACATATTATTGTCTCAAACACAACATGGTTATGAGAATTTTTGTCTTTTGAGAAAGAAAAAAGAATCTTCTGGAATTTCACTCATCAATAAAGAACTACCTCTCCTTCAATTTGAAATTGAATTTTATTTATGGCCTTTAGGCATCTAAGACTCAGGTTGGGATAGAGGAGGGCAAAGGATGCAGGAAGGTGCAGGCCAGGGCCCAAGTTGAAGGTACCATCCCAGCATTTGCCTAGTGTGACTGAGGAAAAATCTGGAAAAACTTCGGCCAGGATTGTCGACCGCTGGGATAGAACCCACAACCTCCTGATTGCTATGCCAACGCTCTACCACTAAGCTACGGCGGCTCTGTGCCTCTCCATCAAGTTCACAGTTTTTTTTTGTTTTTTGTTTTTGTTTTTTAGAAAACAAAAGATGAAGATATTTTCTTAGCAATACAGATGGGGAAACTATATTTAAAACACCAAAAACACTACATTGATACAGCAGAGAAATCTGTCCATTGTAATAGTTTTATGCATTAACTGCAAATTATTTTCGCACTGGTTTTGAGATACCTACAATTGAAAACTAAAAAGTTACAGAAGAAGACAAAAAAAATATAGGAATTATAGGAAGAAAAATTACTATGACAATATTGTAATACGTGCTCCACTAAGATTTATTGTATTTTCACGGGAATTCTGAGTGTAATCATACGATGAGGGGACAAAAAGAAATTATAATTTTGTAATAAAAATGTGTGATTGTGGGGCGGGGGTACAAATCCCCTTCAAAGTGCAATGCGCCAGTCTAATGTGTTTACAACTTGTCTAAATAGCTTTGAAACTCTTGCAAAATGATGGCTTTCCATACCTCCGAGTTTTTGTTTCCTTTTTTTCACCTCTTCCACATCCGAAAAAACGTTTCTCTTTGAGGACTTTCTTCATTCAGAAGAATAAAAAGAAGTTGCACGGAGCAAGATCTGGTGAATATGGCTGGTCGAAAACCTGAGTCATGTTTTTGGTTAAAATGTGTTTCACATTCAAGGCTTTATATGCAGGTTAGGCACTAGTTTTGTTGCTGGAACTCTTTCCATTTGTAATTCCTCGCTTAAAATCAGTTTACAGAAACTCCAGGACAACAGACAAGTCAACAAGTTCGTCAGTAGTTCTGTGAGGATCTTCCGAAATCAGTTCACCAATTCTCGCAATGTTTTCATTCGTTCAGGAGGTCGAGGATCGCCTGAGCGAGGTTGGTCTGTAAGTGACAATTCACCATTCTCGAAGCGAGAAAACGACTCGTAAACTTACGTTTTCTCCAGAGAACCTTCCTTGTAAGCTGTTTCAAGTATTACAACTGTTTCCCCTGCCGTTGTTCTTAACAGGAAACAGAATTTCACAGACCAACTTTGTTTCCACTTTTCAGTTATAACAAAAATCGATGGACAAGCGAGAGGCGTTTAACAATAAATGTACTGCGTGGCACTACGACTACACCTGACAACGCCGGTAGGAAGACTATTGCAGAAGGGTACCCGAAAAGGCAGAAACATGTATTTTTTTTTTAATACGTCCGCCACTAGAGAACAATTCCTGTTTCTTTTGTCTCCCCCTCCTGCATTTTAAAAGATAATTTTGGAGTGATATCGAGAACACATACTTGAATGGTAAGAAGTGGAGCATAAGTAAATAAGTATAAGATATTTGAATAAAGTATTTACTGAGAAATAAGGTATGTACAATTGCAGGAAAAGTGTTGAACACTCACGAAAATTATACACACCTCACACACACTTTTCATATTAACTTTATAGTATAACAAAACTTGAGCATATTTGAACTCATATGGGTCTTCCAAGTGATTTTTAGAGCTATTACCACCCCGTATTAGTGATAGTCAATAAGAGGCAGGTATATAGTTTGTCATGTATGTCCGTTTGTAACCCCTCCCCCTCCCGGGATCCTTAACTACAAGTCAGACAGAGATGAGCCATACATACTGGTTGGATTCCTCATGATCTGAAAGATGTAACGTCTGTACACGACGTATATTTTTAGCATGATGTGGCTACCTATGGTTGATGTTGTAACTAGAAAAAAAAGTTCGTTTTATTCTAAATCTTCCGTTTTTTAGAAGAAAAATGAGTCTTGGATTATTTTGTTTTTTAATTTCGTTTTTATTTTTCAAGGCAGCAATTTGTAATACTGCTAAAGTCCCTTTAAACAATAATTACGTTTATATAGGTAATTAAGAAGAAATAGAACATAAATTAAACTCTAGATATTGTAAGATTACAAATATTTTTGATATATACGAGATATTCCGGGCTGCCCATTCTCAGTGTTGCCAACTTTTTTTTTAAATCCATACCATATTTACCCCAAACTTAGCTTAAACATCATTGAACACAATAGAAGAAAGTTTTGCGTGTCCCCGACCTCAAGCACTCCAGCTGCCAGTGTTACCAGCCTATTTTAAAATGCAACTGATAGAAATGCTTTTATTAATACAAATTTACACGTGTGCATTGATTTACATCAAATTCGACAAGCATGTTTATTAGGTAGTGGGACAGCTCATACAAACACTCCAGGTGCCGTAGTTTGTCAGTGTTGCCAAATGATTTTAAAATTCTAGATTTCATATTTGTTACTGTTAGACGTATCTGCATTGATTTACACCAAATTTAACGTATGCATTAAATACTGGAACAATTCATGTTGGTACTTCCGGCGCCGTAGTTCTCAGTATTGCCAACCAATTTCAGAAAATAAAAAATGTAATTGCTTCCATATCGTTGAACGTGTTAGGACCAAATTTTGTATTTACTTACTGGGACGCGCAATAGAGGTAGTTCAGGCCCCACAGCTGACATTGTTGCTAATCAATTTTAAAAATTAAATATTTACTACTTCCGTTCAGTTCGACTTATCTGCACAAAACTTTGAGTATACTTATTCGACACACTCGAAACGTACTGTAGTTGTTCCCTGTATCCAAGTACCCAGTTGTCAGCGTCGCCACTCTATTTTAAAATCCAATTTTTCAAATGTTCACTTTACAGTTACATGCCAATAGCTATTATTATACTGTAAAAAGTTGGGGGAAGCCGCGGGACGTGACTGCATTATGATATAATTTGAAATAATAATTCTCAGAGCCCTATTACAACAGACTCATTACAAGAAACATATATGTAGTTGCTTGTTTAAAATTAATTATGGATTTATACAACTCTTTTACAATATGCATATAACAAAATATCTTTTGTTACATCGCCTGTGTATGCATATATTTTCACAGTATGGAATGAAGCTTGGAACTCGGAGCATGAGGGAGCAATACCCCTGAGATAATAAAACATAATGTACTAGTAAATGCAAACATAATTATATCTGTGCCCTTGAATAAAAGCGGGTTATTTCCCGGGATTTTGAGCTATAGATAATTTATTTTTGCTGGTGGTAATTATGATCAAAAATATATATCTTCCTTGAATAATACCGTAATTAGAAATTAACGTATTACATATAGGATGAGAGCATATTTCGGTAAGAATTCGTAGTTTCTCAGTTTACAGTAAAGTATTATTTCTAGGAACTAAAATTCTTCATTTAATTCAAACCATTTCTTTAGTTTCCTGAAGATAAATTACTAATTTATTGCAAACTATACCAAATAATTTCAGTCCATATGTCCTTAGTTAATTCCTTATATTTGTCATGGTGAAGATATAGGAAGCACACCAATGTGACAGTGAATGCATTCTGTGCTTAAATGATGGAAGGTGTTTCATGCAGCGTTCAAAAATTAGCAAATATTATGGAAAACTTATCAAAATAACCTAACAAGCCGCAGGACTACCTGCTATGAATTTTCGGGGAAAATATTTTAAAAATCTGAATTTAAAAAAAAAATTAAAGATGGTGGATTTTCTGGAAAATTTTCTAAAACTCAAAAGTTTAAAATATCCAGGATTTTCCGGAAAATATTTGAAAACACAAGCACGACGGGGGGCCAGGAGTGATTTGTTCCCTGACTACTTAGGGTAAAATTATGTTACTGTTACTGTGACATTTGTTACTGCAGCGATTAACTTGCGAGTTCCGTAAGCCATAGAGTAAGTAATTATATGTTCTTGTCCACCTTGAGTACGTGCTTAATGACTTTTTCACCTTTGGTCTCTTGGGGTAGCTACGGCAATATTAAGGTTATTAGATGGGCAACTATATGCTCTCGTCTACACTGACGACGAATCATGACATTTCTTTTCTTTTACTTTCGTTTACTTATGCTTTATGTGTCAGCTGTAATGTTCAGAATATGTATAACGAATTGAGTGTCGATTCTAGCACATCAAACAAATTCAAGCCAATGTCTGCCTGTATGAATTCTAGTGAATAAACGGAAGGTATACACACTACACAGTGTCCTGTCTGTCCTCTTCGCTAGATCTCACTTAATTCAAGTCAAAACGACATAAGTGATACACAATTTGATTCTTCGTGAATTGAAGGGGTGGGGAAAAACTTTGACTTCCGGTATGTGATCACTTTTGATTCACGAGAAAGACGTTACTCTCTCAAACTGTCTACAATAAAGTTATACACATGTGTAGGTATATTTTCTGTCAGTGAATTAGAAATAATTTGTATGAATTTGATTTTTATTCCTTTCGTCATTTAAAAAATCGGTGTTCTCAGGCTATTGTACAATGATATTCTATTAATGTCACATTACTTTATGTCTCATAATAATTCATTTAGGGCAAAATTAATTACAAAAATATTTCCCGTAAAATTCTGGCCCAAAAACCATGTTGCACCCGCCTCTTTCCCATTTCAGAAAATCAATCAAGACTCAACAAGGCAGGGTTGAAGACGCCTCCAACGAGTAGCACCCTCTCCCAGTTCCCCTTACTGTGTATTTGCATTCATTTCAGCAATTTAAAATCATTAGGGTATTTCCACATTTTTTTATCACCCTCCACAGACAAGAAACTGACTTTCATATCATCGATATCTTCCAAATAAATTGCGCTCACACTTCACACTGCAAAAAATAGCTGTGTTAATTCAACACAATGCGGTGTCCCAGCGTGACTACCACTTTTGTGTGTTAAATCAACACAACACACGGTGTTGATTTCGGTACTGTAAAAAAAATACGGCTACAGTGAGATTTGAACATGGGTTGTTCAGTTCGAAGTCGAACGGCTTACCGACTACGCTAAATCGTCAGACAGAAAAGGCACTAGATGCAAACGATATTTACTGAATAACTTTTGAATTAATCGACTACAATATAGATTTAAACAGTGTATGGGATCAAATATATGTTGCTGAACCCCCAAAACAAACTAAGTTACTTGCACGACTTATCCCATGGTTTAATCACTTCCTATTTGTCAATTGAGAACCAGAATTACCATTCATTGAGAATATTCTATTTCTATGAAAGCAAGCAAGATGGCGACAGCCAAACACTTGAGCAACATTACTGCTTTCTTATAGTAACAACATGTCAAATGCTGCGCTTGCTTTCATAGAAATGGAACATATTCTCAATAAATGGGAAAATTGATCGTTAATTGACCAACGAAATGGGATTAAATCATGCCATAAATCGTGGGAGTAACTTTGTTTCTGTTAGGGGTTCAACAACATTTTTTTATCCTCTATATTGTTTCAATCTAGTACTTATCCCGTCTGACGATTTAGCGAAGTCGGTAAGACGCTCGACTTCTAACTGAGCAACTCGTGTTCAAATCTAGGTGCAGCCGTAACTTTTTTTCTCCCAGTAACGAAATCAACACCGTATGTTGTGTTGATTTAACACACAAAAGTGGTAGTCACGCTGGGACACCGCATTGTGTTGAATTAACACAGCTATTTTTTACTGTGCATGAAGGAAGAAAAAGTTTATAATTTTTTTCTGCTCCATCAGTACGTTTGTTGTAAGCATTTTTACTCTAGGTAACAATAAGCATGATT
This sequence comes from Lepisma saccharinum, assembly GCA_022664845.1. Classification (NCBI taxonomy): domain Eukaryota; kingdom Metazoa; phylum Arthropoda; class Insecta; order Zygentoma; family Lepismatidae; genus Lepisma; species Lepisma saccharinum. The sequence goes on along the minus strand of JAGDQP010018622.1, from coordinate 19,449 downwards.
ATACAAATTGGTGTGGCAGGCGGATCTACGAGATAGCTTTTTCGTTGTTTTTTTTTTTTTTTTCATTCATAAAACTACATCAGTGTTGTGTTCACTTGGTGTCCGCTACTGTTTACGATCACTTTTGAAGATTTATTCTACATAATTTGTTGCTAGTATGTTCTGAAAATATCAACGTTCTTCAGTATCTAGCGGCGAAATTTATTTTATTCTCAATAGTTTTATTACTTAAGGCATTATACTATTACGAACCGTATTTTGCACCCCTTACCCTACTCATCCCAGGCTGCAAGAATAGTCTACAAATACGCTTTTCTTGAAAATCCCGTTTTATTAAAATGTAATGGCCTTTAGGCATCTAAGGTCAGGTCGGGATAGGGGATGGGAAAGGATTCGAGAAGGTGTCAGCAAGGGCCTATGTGGAAGGTTCCATTCCGGCATATGCCTGGTGTGACTGAGGAACTGGAAACCTTCAATCAGGATGGTCGACTGCTGGGAGAGAACCAACGACCTTCCGAAAAAAATGTCATATTGTTCTATATAATGTTTAACAGCTGATAATTAAAAACTTCATAAAAATCGGGAGTTCCTAAATCGAAAAACTGTTTAGAGGAAGCGCTTTAACTGTGGTGTTGTTTTATGAGCGGCAAAAATCGTGTTGAATATTTCAATAGTACAAGTAAGTCGCATGTTGGGATGGATCTGAAGACTGTTCTCGTTGAAGAACTGCAGTTTCAGGATTATCCTTAGAAGGAGTAAAAACTGAATATTTGCTTGAAGGGGAAGTGTTTAATATTCAGTAAAATTTACAGGCACTTATATTATTTTCCTAATTCTACATCCAGAATATTTGGTTTCACTTTTAAAGACAAATATTAATAAGCATAGTGGAAAATTATAAATACAAAACAACACAGAGGGTCATGTAGAGAGATACAAATACGCGTTGGTGGTAATTTGGAGGAGGATATATTTTTCACACATCGTTAACTATAAGCCTCGGTTTTCCGTTTTCATCCAAGGGTTGGTTTTTCCCTAAGGATTATCTCTTGCTCACGTACATTTTGCTGTAATATTTGGCAAAGATTCAATTCTCATATGCACAATTCAAAATCAAGTGTGTTGGCAAAAAGCATTGAAATGTTCATTTGGCAAATTTCCAGTGTCATTTCTTCCATTGTAGTCTGGGAATACTTATCTGCGTTTACTCTCTATGTTCAGTCAGCAGTGGTGGTATAAACAAACATTTAATTAGAGTAGCAAAAAAGTTCTTCTCTTTCTCAGCACACATAAACACGGAAGGAAGCAAAAACATTAACAAAATAGGTAGAATATGAAAATATTTTCATTTCCCACTGCACATTTTTTTGGTATTTAATTATTTTCAAAACAAGCTCTATGTTTTCCTAATGACTCATTCGAAATGGATGTTATTGTTTCATCTCTCGTTCTTGAAGCAATTGTTTTTAATATTGTAATTACTTCTATACCATGAAACAAAGAAGAATAACAAAGTATCACAATTTGACTAATGTTGAGTAAAATACAAGAATCTTCTGAAATGATGTTAGAGTCATAATCTCTTGAAAACATATTAAATTACAGTTAAGTTTATGATAATTATTAAAAAAAAATCTTAATTCTAAAATAACTTCGTTTTTAGGTTAGGCCTAATTTTGTTGATAAACGAAAATCTATGAGGAATGATGTCTATAATCCAACTAGTTTATATCTGAACAGATCAAGGTAAAAATCATATAATGCCAATCTACTTTGCTTTGGAAGAACAAGTCCCTTTCCTGCGATGATTCCAGTCTAGATTGGGTTACTATTGGGGTGAAACATAAGTTCGTGCGTCTTTTGTGTTGTTTCAGTTTGTGCAATTTTTTGAAGTCAAAAAAAATACTTTATATGCAAGTGTTATATATAATTTGTAGCTTTTGAAAAGCTCATTCATATTTACTTATTAGCTACAATTAATTAATTGATCATTAACTCTTTTTTTTTCGTGTCAGTAAAGTCATGGAAAAGTCCGAAATTCGTACTTTTACGTCACTACTGGAGGCAAGAGTTTAAAGCTACTTAAGCGGCAAAGAAAATATGCGAAGTGGAAGGAGAAGAAGTCGTCTCAGTTTCTGCAGCACAAAAATGGTTCAAAATGTTCAGTGAACGACACACAGATCTCAGGGACGAGCCACGTGTGGGTCGTTCTATGACGGTGAATACTGAAGCCATCCGTGAAGCCGTCGAAGCTAATACATCAACCAGTACTCTCAGAATGTCGGCTGAACTCTATATTCCACAAACATCAGTTGTTTGGCACCTTCACGCTCTTGGTAAGGTCAACAGGCACTGTCGAGAAGTGTCGCATGATTTAACGCAAAATCAAGCTCAAAATCGTGTAGATACATGCCAAAAATTGCTGGAAAATCCGCGTGACAATCGTTTCATCCGCCGAATTGCAACTTGCAATGAGAAGTGGGTTTATTTCAGCACCCCAGACAAGCCAAATCAGTGGCTGAATCCCAGACAAATGGCGGAACCGGTAGCCAAACGAGACCAGTTCTCCAGGAAGACTTTATTGTTCGTCTGGTGGAATTTTGAAAGTGTAATCCAGTTTGAGCTTGATCCAAACAATCGTACCATCGACGCAGACCTCTATTGGGCACAACTCGACCGAATGTCCGCAGAGTTGCGCTGGAAATACCCAGCCTTGGTCAATCGAAAGCGAGTACTTCTGCAGCAAAACAACGCCAAACCATACACCGCCAGACAAACCAAGGAAAAGATAAAAAAAATTCGACGCGATTGAACTTCTACCAGACCCAGCATACAGCCCGGACCTTGCGCCATCCGACTATCACGTTTTTCGCTCCATGGCACACTTCCTTCGCGGACGCGCCTTCAACAATCGGGGCGGGGTCGAAAACGGGTGCCGCAAGTTTTTCGCCTCTAAGAACAAGGAGAGGTACCGCTGCGGGATCGAACAACTCGCCGATAGATGACTTCAAACAATAGAATCAAATGACCTTTACTTTGAAACTTGATCATGTTTTGGTTTTTGTAAATTCTACTTTGGAAATATTAATCAAAAAATGCACGAACTTTTGGTTCCCCCCAATATTGACTTAAAATTGTATGGCGTGATACTTTATATGAGTGCAAAAGAGAATCGTAAAACACTGCCCGAGAACTAACACGAACAACTCTTAGGAACACGTGTCAGAAAGGTTAGTTGGATAAAACTAGGTGACATAAGATGATTTCAAGGAAGGAGCGTTTGTGTCAATTGATAGTGAATGGAAAACGATTTTCAAGAAAACTTCAAAAGGCGATTATCAGAGTGCTGAACCGAATTTGGATAAACGTTTGATGCAGCCAGTTGGGTCGCTTATTTAGAAATAAATGATAAAACATCAACCACTCGGAATGTACAGAAAGAAATTCAATATTCCCTAAGGCCAATGGATTTAATGAAGTTTTGAATTAATGAAATTGAAAACATTCATCTGATACTTCATTAGAAACAAAACCTAAGAGAGACGTGAAATTCAAGTTCATTGATAAAGAAGACCATTAGTGTATAAATTGAAACTGAGATTCAGACCCGGTTCTTAGTCATTTAGTTGAAAAAGAAGATCTTATTACTTATGAGATTTCACCAACATTTTTACATTAAAACCTGAACGTTCGAACATAATCTTCCCTGAATTTCAATTTGCAATTTACTTATAGTCTTTAGGTATCTCAGGCTGAGGAGAAAGTTAGAAACTAGTATGCCAGAGTCTAATTAGTAGGTACAACCCAGTATTTTCCTAGGTGACTGGAAAAAACCTCTGCCAGGATGGGTGGGCCGCTGGGATGGCTCCAAGACCTTCGATTGCTATGCCAACGATCTACTAACTGAGCTACGGTTGCTCGTCAATAATTGTTCCTGATCCCGTTGCAGGAATAATATTTCTTTTCTCAATAAAGGCATGCAGAAAGCAAGTTAAAAATACTCTTCTGAACAAGTTATAGGATATGAAACGAGTAAAAAAAATAAAAGAAGCGAAGCTTTTTCCTTAAAAGCTCAAAATTATCTGAGAATGTATATGTTCTTTTACGTTAGATATCCCTAACACCAGCGACTACCAATCAATTTCCAACCAAAGTCAAACATGATAGGTTTAGAGGAGACATGTATTCAATTTTAAATTTAAAACTAAACACAAAATATGTCTCAGGCACTTGTCGTGCCGTTGCACCATGTTTATAGACTTCTTCACTACAAACAGCCTCGCTTGGGCTAGTCCTAAAAATTAACGAGTAGTACGGAAGTTTACGAAAATAGGTCTATATGTATAGGTCGTCGCATGTGAGATCTCTCAATGGTGGTTGCATGAATATTTTCTTTCTCGTAAATGAATATCTATAGATGTTAGTAACAACTTTTTTTTTTTAATCTTATGCTTCTAACCTACCTGAGTCAATTGTTTTGAATATGGAGTATAACGAGTTTTTTATCAACTCATTGTTCTCGGAAACTAATATCTCAAGAACTACAACAGTTAGAAACGCAAAAATTGAAAATATAAACTAAATAAACTAAAGCAACTCAAAAGTAAGCGCAAACAATTCATACTAGCACAGTGAAGTCTGGGAAAATATTGTAAGATCACCCTTATTTTTATCCGGCTTGAGAAATGGCAACGCTAAAGAGCAAAATTGTGGGATTGGATGCTGTGCTATGTATAAATGTTTGATAACCTCCAAGCAGCCGGATAATAAGTTGCTTTTGACTTCCTAGAAATATGATTTTTGTTTTATGTTCTCTGCTGTAACATCATCACCACTACACCACATAGGAAGATTACTTTTTGCACCGTTAGTGATTTACAATCACCTTAATTTCCATATGATTTAGTTTAGTTATGATATTTTAAATTGATGATTTCGATGCAAGACGATTAATTGGCTATCCATTTCGTCGTGTAGGTAGCCTACTTTGATTAATAGAAAAGCATTCTGCGTCTACGTTTTAATCGCTACAAATGAAAAGTTATTCGCTATAAAAACTTGTTCTATTACTCCTTGGTCAGAATCCTGCTGCCTTGTAACAAATAGTTGTCTCCCGCATGCTACCGTCTCCGCAGTGTCTGCTCCTGATGCAAAGAACCGAAGAGGATGGATCCGAATAACGCGACATCAGCTCTTTGAGTTTCATTAACTCCAGTCAACTACGACCACTGATTACCAACCTGTTGCATGTTCAAATGAGGAATAAGAACAGTTTGTAGCAGCTGAGCTAATAAATTCTTTAACAGCTCTCATTCAGAAAGACATGAAGTATCAAGCTGTGTGAAAAGGAATAGTGAGGCAGAAAAGACAGAAAGAGACACAAAATGGAAAACGTCGACTAACATTTATTGTATTATTGAGTATTCTCATATTCCGAGAATAGAGTTTCTTTTCAAAACTAAAAACTGTCTTATTTTAATTAGAACTCAATACATGTATGAAAATTCAGGCTTACGGAATTCATCAAGACTTTTTATTCTTTTTCCTAGATTTTAAGGTAAAAATACAATTTACAAAGCTTTCATCCGAAACATGATTTATAATTAATTAAAAGGAAAAGTGGCAACACAATTTTAAGAACACATATATTTTTTTTTTCAAATGGCCAGAGTTTCCGGTTGTGTGACGTTAAATAAGACTATAAACTTCCTGCATGGCTAATTTTTATACCTGCATTCAAAAGACTCCAGAAAAGAATAACATTTTTCCTTATCAGTTTATTTACGTTGTTTCTTCAGCTAAATGAAGATGCTTAAAAAGAAGTCTAAAATTTAGTAGATTAGTGAACCTCATCTAATGTCGCACAGCCGGAAAACGTTTCTTCCTTTTGGCATAGTAACCATTACATGGTTCCCACATTGTAGAAAAATATTCAAAGAGAATTTTACACTTGGAACTTGCATAGGAATTTTCGACAGTTCTTCGACATTACTTTTGTTCACAGTATATGAAAAGAAATATCATATTAATCAAAAACGTTTCTAGCACCTCTACGTTTACCAGTTTTCTCTTCGCCTACATTGAAATTGTGTACTTTGTGAAAAGTAAGACACTGTCATAAGAAATGACGTGAGTGTGAGCGATTAAATTTAAGCTAAATATTTTAAAACAGAAAAATAAAGAAAATTATAATGAATTTCGTAAGACGTGACTGTTTCCTGTACTTTTCATTACCATTTTATAAGTTCAAATTATGGACGTAATAGTACGGTAGTTCGACAGCAGTTATTGATGTAGTGTACGCGACTCGTATACACATTTTTCTTGGTCATTAAACACTGTTTGTTGACCATGATATAAAAACTACTTTGCATAGATCTAAGCTTGTATAATTCTAACTTTTCTTTTCTACGGAAAACAATCTTTTTGACGTATGTAGAAAATAATAAATATATGAAGACCATTAAACAAGAGGAATTCTTTATTGTCCTCAGACCTATATCACTTCTTATCTTCCCGATTTTATTAAATTTCATAAACAATTAACTACGATTTTTCAATTCTATCTTCAAGCGTCCGTAGCTACGTTAGTAAAGCGTTGTCTTTGTATTCGATAGGCACTGGCATTATTAATACAAGCAGCCCAACATCATGACATATTATCTTCTTCCTCGGTCATGTCAGGCTAATTTAGGATGGTACATTCAAATCTAGAGCTCCGACGACTCCTTCCGGCATAACCTCCTCTGCGTATTCCGGCTTGAGCTAAAGATTAGTGAAGGACAAAAATACAATTCACTTTCTTAATGATTGCAAATTATTATAGGAAGATTCCAGATAACACGAAAGTTTAAGCCAAGTTTTAGCTACCTCTTGGTTTGTCGTAACAGTTTTGTGCTGGATTATTAACTGAAAAGTCGGGGTTCGATACCAGGAAGGCCAAACATTTTGTTCTTCTTTTTAAAACAACTTCATTTATTTTTGTTCGTACTTATAAATATTTGCTCCTCTTTACTTGCTTTCTTATTTATTTTTTAACATTTTACACAATCTTCAGAATTTCACGCATTTGATGAAAATAAGTTAATACTTTTGGTTACATTATTATTCTTTTCTTTCATTAAACGCAATACAAATATAAAAAGGCAATATGTCATCAACCCTAACAGTAAAGTACATATCGTTATATTTCTACTGAGGTGCTTCGCGCCGTTCGAACGGGTTGCCGCGATGTTACCTCCCACTAACTAGTAAACTAGTTCCCTCCATCTAACCAATAATTTTTGGTACTTCTGTGTATGTATCAACTCATATATAATAATAAGCAAAATACAATATTTCTTAAGATGTAGGCAACATTAGTACCTCCTATAGTATTGAGTGTACTATTTATATGTTTGTGTTATGAAACATTAATCAACACAATTATTATTGTGTACATAATAACAACGAATTTAAGAACGAACAAATGTACCTTAAGAAATAGAGAATCTGTAGCGTTTAAAGGACTATATCTTTCTTCACGGTGTTAAATTATTCCCTTGTCTATAAGGTTACGTAATGTTACAGATATGATACTTACGAACTATATCAAACTGTCACTAGCAAACGTATTCTACGTATTTCTGCGTTAACGCAAGCATGAACTTATGAATTATAAACACAAATTGTAAAATCTCATTAAAATTGGTCTTGTAATATAAGGCATGAATATTTCTTGACATAAAGCATGCTTTTTGTACCTGCCAATAAGCGTGCCCTTGTACCACAACATAAATGTTTTAGAAATAGCACTCACACTATTTCTAATTATGCTTATTATTACGTTTTACGTAATAATGTTTATAAATAGCATGCAAAAACCGTTGACTTGTTACTGTACAGATACGGAATGCTAGAAGATCAAAAGAAGAATTATTTTTTTCGTCACCATTCATACTGAAGAAAGCTGACTGCTGGGCCAATCTTATAAACAAACATCAATAAGATGTATGCTATATTTATTTACTCTTCTTTGCCTTTCATTAATATTGAGAAGCACAATTCAAATAGCTGCATACTGAAAATCTATATCCTCAACAAAATGTTTATGTGTATCTATGCAGAGGCTCTCCAAAATACATCAACCCACAGATTTACTAATATGTACACCGCGAAATTCCATAAATCATAAAATACATATTTTGAGTCTAAATCATAAATTAGCTTTACCTCCTTGCAAATTTAATATCCGTTATAACTCTAGAATACTTCAGCTTTATTCTGATATAATAGTTCATTGTTTATGATAATTCATTCATACATTTTCTAGATAGTCTACCTAAATTTATTGTAATTATCTTAAATGTGCTATTATGGCGTCTATTGATCTTAAAGCACGACGCAGAACGCGGGATTTTCACATCGTTCCTATCTCCTGATTAGCAGACTATATATGTATTCTCTCTACAATGATTCGTAAAATCTGGGTGAATTTACAAGTATACATCTTGACAAGGAACATAAATAATTTTGTTTCCACAGAAGCAACGAAAACACAAATCTTCGGTTACAAAATGTTTCATCAAATTTGGTGCATTTAGGCAATAGTTATGATCAGACGAAGATAATCTCAAGAAATGTACTGAAACTTTGCTGTTATTTTTTAGTTTGTAAATCAACGACAGTAATTACATGTTTCGACTGTACTTTGGCTCGCCCGTTTTCAAAATGAGAACTCAGAAAATATATTACAGCTGTCTGTGCTGTCGGCATTTCTGTCTTACACAGCGAATATTTTTGTCCCGTGTGAGAAAGTGAGAAAATATTAAACTCACTATACATGATATTGAGAAAATATGAAAACTAAACAGTGTACTTTGTAACTTTCATTTTCTTATTTCCAAATGTTCGCAGCAGGAGACAAAATACATTGTTCGCTTATTATATTCCGCTGTCACTCGCATACGAGAGTAAACGTGAGGAAAACTTCAGCATTCCCTTTGATATTGGTGCCAACTTTCCCAGTTCTTGGAAGAACGATATAAAAACTTTTCAGGTGGTGTTTACGAAACGCAGTTGAATTCACAATCCGTCGTTTGAGAGCTCTGATGAATTCTCAACTAGCTTCCGCGGCCTCCTATCTTCCATCCTAAACTTTCATATTTTTCCCCAGAATTATGGATGAAATCAAGTGTTTCCAGGAACTACATTTATCATGTGGCAGATCAGTTAGCCTTTGTGATATACCGGGTAAGGCATTCAATATAATGGAATAAAAGTTGTGTCATTGACTATTTAATAACGTAGCCTCTTCCATATAGAAGATCAAGTGAAACTTAAGAGAAAAACTATAGGTGAGTCAAGTTAAAAACTTACGAATTTAAATAAATCGAGCGATTAATAAATAGTACACTACTAGATAGCAGGCTAGTAGGTACTATGTACACTAAGATTACTTCTAATAGAATTAGTCTATTTGGATTACTCCTAATAGAATATAAAGATTACTTCTAATAGAATATAAAGATTACTCCTAATATAAAGATTACTCCTAACAAAATCTGTTTCAAAATCATATTGGAATTCAGAAATTGATATTTTCTGGTTAAAATGCTAATCCAGAGAGATTCAAGCATTAAAGATGCACGTATTTGAATAATAAATTTAAATGTTGATTATTAATAATATTCGTGAAACAATTTCATAGAAAATAGGGAAGCAAAGAAACCAATCGTGAAGGCATTACGAGATTCAGCACTGTATTCGAATTGTGAATGTGTGAAACAATTACAATGTATTGTTTTCGTCTTCAGAAAACATCTCTGATACTTGGAACAAAATTCATAATGCCTTCCTATTACATTTTCTTAATTCTGAATATTTTTGTTTTCATTAAAAAATCCTTTTTCTTATCCATGAATTATCATCATCTTCTTTCTACTCACTGCTGGATCAAGGTCGTTCCTTTTTCTTTCAATATATCTTGGTCTACCCTATTTAGGACTGCTTTTCTGTGGTACTGTAACAAGATACTCAAAATCTTTCTGTCCCGTTACTTCCTCAGTCACACCACAAATGTTGGAATGATTCTTTGAATTAAATCCATATCCACCATTCATTCTCCCAATGAAAGAGTTGCTCAATTTGACAGTCTTCGAGTGTTTTCAACAACGTAAATATAAAATGTTTCGTAAAATATTAAACAGGATATGTTTGGCAGATCCTTCAGAATCGATTGGATTCGTTTTCTATTCTTAATTATTAGTCCTATGAAATATGTTGAATCTGTAAACAATAATGCTTTCAGTTATTTTATACGCAAGGGTAGGTTACGTAAATACAAAGTAATGAACGATGTTTCTTAAACTGATCTAACTAATCTCACAGACACATGAGATTATGTGAGGTATCACGTTTTAATTTTCAAATGTGTTTTCTCATATTTAAGGTATCTTATAGATGGTTTTGTGGTGCTTTGTGTAAGCCACAAATATGAAGCATTAGTTAAAGTATACATTGCAAAGTGCAGTTCTTGTACACTCTAAATAAGTCAGCTATTCATCACTTCTGTGCACAATACGTCCTGAGAAACCCGAGTGTATTCATTTTTTGCATGCCCCGTCTGCAATATACACCAAGGAATGTAGCTATTCTTTGTACCTCGGTTGATTAAAACACAAGGATATCACAGAGATCGTCGGCTTTTTTCTCTCTACCGCTAATTGTTTCTTCTTTCCTAGCTCCCAAAATCGCTTAGTAAAACGCTTTAGTTTGTGTGGAAATGTGTACAAGATGTCCTCTAATAGTGATTGCAGGTGGAATGACAGAATTAAAGTGTAGAACAAGTACAGGATTTTTACTCCACAAAATCATATAAAGTAGAGAAAGCCTTTCTTAGAAAATCCAAGTTAAGTTTGGTCAACTGTGACGGGGTCGATATCTTTCATACAATGATGCCTCGAGCAGAATAACAAATATTGGGGACCAAATAGCCACTTTGAGTTCGATCAGAAGACCACTTCAGGCCAGATCGCCAAATGGTCTTGCTTTAGGTCAGACACAGTTTTCGTCTTTCCGCCTTCATTAGATCTTGAATTATACAACAGAAAGTTCTAGTTTAGTGCATATACTTGTCACTTTTAATTTTGGTAGTAATACAGTAAAACCTCTTATTCCGTACGTATCTTCAAAGCGAACGCCTCTATTCATGGACATGTATAAAAAATCTTTAAAATGCACAATCTGGTGAGCGGACACGGACAAATGGCCTCTAAATTACGGTCATTTCATTTATATAAAATCAAAAGACCAATAGCGTAAAAAATGTTTGATGTTCTTGCCTTATATTTCGTGAAAAATTTAGGAAGAGAAATCTCATCTTCTCACTCCCACATAAACATGTTTAGGACAATGAACTCAAGGAGAAAAATGTGGTGTTTGAATAGAGGTAGTACAGGTTACAGTGCGATATTTCTGTATTCCTTTCTAGACGTTCTGGAACGGTTGATATGAAACTGTAATATTCTAAATACGAAGTTTCAAATTTCCCATATATGAAATGTCCTTTTGTCATGTAATATTAGTTGGAAAAAGTCATTGCTTCGATAATTTGTCTAATTGATAGACATCAAGTAATTTCAGATATACACACATTTGTAAGGGATGTCATATAAACAATCCTTGCCATCTCTTCAAGATCACAAAAATAGTTCAATTTAGTGTATTATTTTCGCACTTGCGAATTTGGGGATGTATTTTACTGTGATTAATGTGTAATTGAAAAACATATTTGTTTCTTAACTTGGATGTAGGTATACGCATTTACTGTGGGTGAAATTTATTACCAGCTATCCTTTTGTACACAAAATGCGCAATAGTGAATAATCAAACCATACTTGTATAAAATACACAGAATTAGCAAAACTCGTAGGATAGCAGGTCACTGATTCGCGGGTGGACACCGCGTGTGTTCCACGCCCCCTGCAGGGCTCCGCGACGGCTGTAATTGTGTGTGAGACCTTGTAGGAAGTGGCTGTGTGAGTGATTCATGTGAAACGCAACGTCGTCGTGAGTTGACGCCATTCGAACGAAAAATGGTGGTGGGTGCCCGACGCATGGGAAGTTCGATTTCGGTGGTGATGTAGAAATTCGGCTTCAAACGTTCAACTGTGTCCAGGGTGTATCGAGAATGGTTGGATGAAGGCGTCACAGTCCACAACAGACACTATATCGGGCCTCAGACCTCAATGACCGAGACCGGCGACACTTGGTATGAATGATCAACAGAGACATGAGGGCGACAGTGCGAGAAATCACGGTCCAATTCAACACTGGCTGCGCTAGAAACGTTTCCCAGTAGACAATCTGTTCGAATATGCGTTCCCTGGGGTATGGGGGCCGTCGCCCTACACGGGTGCTACTGCTAACCCGGCTTGCATCATCGAACACTCCGGCTTGCATTTGCTAACAACCACCTCGGATGGACACTGCAACAGTGACGAAACGTCAACTGGTCCGACGAGTCACGATATCAACTGTATCATGCCGATGGAAGGCACGGTGTGGCGCAGACCTCATGAAGGGATGGATCCCGCATACCAAGAAGGCGTGGTCCAGGCCGGTGGAGTATGAATTATGGACAGGAGTACATTTTCCTGTTATGGAGTAGGCCCTCTGGCTGTTCTAGAAGGCATGTTGAATGGTCCACGGTATGGTCAGCTGCTCGAAGATGATCTACACCCATTTTTGGCCTTTCAAGACCTTGACGATCTTACGGTCTTTCAAGAATACAATGTGCCGCCACATCGCTCCAATGTCGTCCGAGAATGGTTCGAAGAGCATGCAGGGGAGGTCCAACGACTGAGCTGGCCTTATATGAACCACAATGAGCACATCTGGAATACCGTTGAACTCAGGCTACGTGCACTGGATCCTCCACCCACGAACAGGCCGCAATTGGTTTCCGTTCTGCAGACTGGGTGGTGTCAACTGGCTCCGGAAGTGTACCAGCAGGGCTGTAGTCGAGAGTATACGCAGGTATACGGCGTATACCCTCTGATTAACCTTACACATTACCGAACACCTTCTGCAAAGATGTGTAGGCCCTATGTGATCTACTTTCTTTTCGTTTATTTATTTAATTTCCATGTTCACTCAGTGAGATTATTACAGGCAGGTACTTTTGGTTGCACTTGAATAAAATGTTGAGAAGAAAGAGGGTAAAATTACATGACGTGCGTTAGCATATTATCGCAATCTGTTGACTACAATAATAATCTTGTAGAAATATGCATATAATGTATAGTCAATTTGAGCAGAACTTTTGCTAGCTTGGGTGGTCTCCTAGTGCAGGTCTTGAGTAATGCGATTCGACTTGTGTTTTCAAAAACAAGGTAGAAGTTTGACTTTTCGATATATGGAATAAGTCTTATAACAGGCTCAGCAAGTGAGTATTATATTTGATTGTTAACTGATATACATGCTTCGTAGTTATGCGAAAGTCTCAATAGTTTTCTTGTTTCTCATTCCCACAATTCAACAAATTATGCATATAGTTTCATTGTTATTTGCTCACTGGAATAATAAAATTATTTTGATTTTCTTGTTTTTGTAAAAATTAAATAATTATTTCATCCCTCAGGGACGTAATGCCAAATTTTTAGGTGGGTATACACTTCTCTCACTGTAACGAAACCTCTCGCTTACTATATCATGTATCTGCTTATTTCATAAATTTTAGGTTGGTATACGGTGATGTCTACCAAATTGAGGTGGGTATATACCGTATAGCCGCGTATACCCTCCATTACATCCCGTGTTTAATAGAAAGATGGATTAAAATTTAATGGAGACATTGTTTCCGCTTAAAGATTTACAAACTAAAAGATTCACAGCGTATACCCTGTGAAAATTCTAGGACTACAGCACTGTGTACCAGAGACTTGCAGACTCAGTTCCACGCCGTATCGCTGCGCTCCACAGGACCAGAGGGTGTCTGACCAGATATTAGGTGACTATCCCATGAGTTTTGCTAATTCAGTGTAATTTAATTACTTTAATATATGTTCGCACACAGCAACGAAAAAGGGAATGCATCTATACTAATCTTTCATTAACAGAATCAACTTTCAAAATTCGTTTCATAACGCAGGCAGCCACTTCATAATAAGTTTTCTATCAAACGATAATATGGACATTTATAATTATATTGGTCACTTTTTCCGTTTTTCCGTAGATTAATATCCACCCCACTCATCATTTCTTTACGTCCTAATTTTGTATATGTCCTCACCAAATACTTGTCACATTATTCAGACGTTTTCTATCTAAGGGAGAGGGTGGGTTCTTTGTGCGCGCTTGACACAATTAAGCTTCCTTGACATTTCTCATTTCGCTTATGAGGATTTATATTTCACATTTCGTACCAAAGGAAGCGCTTGTTGACATCTCTGTTCCAGAAATACGTTGAGAGACTACTTAGAAGTAAATTGCATTGCAATGAGACTTCCGCTTCCTCCTTATCTTCATCTTGCAAGAAGTTAAGACGATACGAAACAAGTTAAAGGATGAGAAATTAGTCAGTTTGTTCCTTGGGAGATGGAAGATACATTTTCGAAGAAAAGGAGGTCACTTAAGAATAATCATCTAGACACTATAACACAATAATCTGAAACTGAAAGAAAAAATATATTTCGCTCTCTTCCTTACATTTCTTTCTTTCTTTTATTCTTCCCCTCTCTGCTTTGTTCTTGGCCCTTTTTTATTGAAATTATCGTTATTTTTCTTACCTGCTTGTTTATTATCTTTTACTCACTCTCAACACGCGTTTAGTTATTTCTCTTGTATTTTTACCCGTATTATAATTAACCGATATGGTTTAACTACACAATGCTTGCGGTTACATATTTTGATACTGCAATATTACTTACGTTTAAATTATACAAATTTACCCAAGAGAATTTTCTCTTTGTATGCGTTATCCACCCCTAAAGTAATACCTCCTAAATTCGTCACTTGTCTCTGGCTATTATTCATTTATCTCATCCCTTGTTCTTCTTTATCCAATCAACGAGTTCTCTGTTTGTTCGTCCAATCAACAAAGACAGTATTGAGTATTAGATATTCATACGTTATCTACCACGACATTTTGCAGAAAATTACTAGTTTTCAACATTTGTAGAAAAATTTCGTTTATTTTAAATGTTTCAATTTCCGTACAATTATTGTCCTGACATTTTCCTCATCATTGGCATTATTTATATCAGTGAAAAGCTTTGTGCAATAACTGAACAATGAATTCAATCTAGGTATTGCTTTTTAAAGAAGTAATTTACGAAATTATTATATGTTACACGCAATTTGCTTCCAATATATCTTTTACATTTGTGAACCACTCAACTCACGTAAAATCCCAATTCACAAAGCATGTCTTTTATCCTGGAATCCAAACAAACTTCCTATATAAAGATTTAGGTCCTTCATCAAAAATAAGTCCATGCCTTTTTCTGCTTCTTATTTTTATTATTTTAGAGACAACTGCATATAACGTGTATAAAAGTTCTCATAACATGTATGAAAATAAAACATATTTACAAATCTGCATCATTGTAACACGCATGAGATTACAAAGCTTTTATATGGATGGAAGCTGTACCTCTCTTTCTCACAGGGATCGATACTCATGCGTGGATTCTTGTGATAGTTGTTGGCGAGGTAACACACATCACGCATTTCAAAGTTCCTGCTACATTATTTTGAATATTTTAGTAATAATTGAAGCAAAATTTCTGTCGAATATCTAGGGGCGAAGTTTCTCCTTGTGATTCCGTTTTGAACTTAACAAAATATATAAACAAATGGGAATGTAACATTCTTTTATTTGAACATATATATATATATATATATATATATATATATAAAATATTATATTAACTGCATAGATTTAATTGCCATTCTCAAACATAATGTTAGTAGTCACATTAAACAATATTAAACTCTTTATACAATTTATTATTTAAATTATATTTTCTTTCTGCGTATTTCAGTATAAACATTCATATTTATACTTTATATTACAAAAATTGTTTTAATAAACATTCATGCCGTAACAAAGAACGCACTGAATGTAAAATTAAACACAATTTTCTTTGATCTTGAATAGCTTTTGACTCGCCAAACATTCACCAATAACTCTATTCATTGGTTGTTAAATGTATGTGTTATACGTGTCCAATGATTGCTCGGTTTAGAATAGGTCCACGATTACAATATTAATAATCATTTGGTCCTATAACACACTACATTGCATTATCCCCTATTGTGGTGATCTTATGAATAATTTTTGATCTTTTTGTTCCATTATAACAATTCATTGATTTGTTCACAAACAGCAAATTAACGAGGAAAATCACAGGCTACGATTCTTTTTCAATTAGAGTCACTTATTCAATAATTCAATGTTAATTTTTTGACATTTGTCTTCTTGGCACAGCAAAAAATTATAAAATCCAAATCAACTTAAACTTCAGCATAATTTCTCTTGACGAGGCAGTCTATTCATAATAAGTATTCCTTCCTTGTGTATGTTATTCATTTTAAATTAATATCATTTAACAACACATCATTATAAACTAGGCTAGAAACTTAATCTCTTCTCTCGCCACATTGTCACAGTTAAAAAGAGAGAAATGATAAGGCCAAGTATACTTTCGAACCATGTGATTTTTATTATCGGACGAGTTCTCTCCTGCTTCGTGGGATTTCACAAGTGATTGCTTCTCAAACGAGGAGTGGAGTGTACAGCTTTAAATACATCGCATTGTGGGCAATATTTCCTTTCTTCCTGCAAGTTAACTGTGGACGACCGTTTATCCCTTTGAGGAACGGAATCTACAGTACTTATATATCCTTCACAACCAGTGGGCCGCGAGCAACTATATCTCTTCGGAGGAACGGAACCAGTAGCTCATCATCTCCAGTTCACAACCTGTGGGCCGCAGGCGACCGTTTCTCTTCTGAGGACGGGAACCAGTAGCTCATATTCCTTTCACTACACTTTGTCTCTCAGAGCCGTGCTTGCCCGCTGTGTTGCTGAGGCCAAATAGGGCTATTATAACTGTGAAAAGTTTTCTACAACATTCCTGGTGCAAGCAAGACAACCATAGCTGCCTGGAAATTTGGAATAACTTAGCTAACAAAAACCAGCCGCCATTTAGTTTTCAGAGATATTTGGCTCAAGAGAAAAAAAATAGAAGCCCCTAAGCGACATTTGAGTATGGTTTGTTCCATTACAATTCCAGCGGCTTACTGACTCGACAAAACTGTCAGTGAAGAAACCACTACATCAAAAAAGTATAGAGGGACAAAAATACATTGCTTCAACCTCGGAAACATAAACAAAGTTACTTCCATGACTTACGCCATACTTTAATCACTTTCTGTATTTGTCAATTAGGGATCGCAATCCCCATTCACTGAGAATATTTTCCATTTCTACTGAAGTGCATGATCAAAAAGGCGGCAGCAAACACTTGATCAGAATTGAATACACGCTTACGACAAGAAATAGTTCTATCTTACTGCGCATGTGCGAACATGAAAATTGAGATACTCAAATAAGGTAAACGAAATCCCTTTGTGCTTTCTAAAAGTTCCCACTTTAAATTTATGTTAATTACAATTAGTTTCTACTCTCTTAACAAAAATTGGAAATTTATTGAAAGCCTTTCTCGGTATTTCGGTATTATTTGTAAGGCACTGAGATGTTCTTAAATGTATTCGTTATTGTTGTTCATTTTATCTTTTCCACACGACTGCTAAATGACTATGAATCTCAATTACATAAGGATGTCATTGTGAAGTGGTGGGCTTCGATGGGCAATGGAGAGGAACGCGGGTCAGATCCCCACGATGGTCACTCTGACTAAGGTTTTACTGGTTTTCCTCAGTAACACTAGGTAAATGTCGGGATGGTAAATAAACTAAGACCCTGGTCCTATTCCTGACCCTGGAAGAATGATCATCGAGATATATCATCATCCAGACATGACGGACTTAGGCCAAAAGTGGGCAGTTCATTCCACGAAAGGAAAAATGAAGATACTTGAGTCTTCCACCCGCCGACCCGTAATTCCTTCAGGAGACTTTAAAACCTTTATCTAAAATATGAATGTTCCTGATTTATTAAGATCATGTAGATCCGAAATTACCTTAAATTCGAATTTAAATAAAATGAGGCGTTTTGCACCTGAGTTAAAAAGATCTAAACCAATGTTATTTATTTTCATGTTCACACTATGTACAAGAAAACGAAAAATTTTCTTGTGTTATAGAAGCTTGTAATGCGCTATTTCACTTACTTCCTCTACCAACGCAATCACCATAGTAACGTTAAATCTACAATTTTCCTACTTTGTATAAACCTTACATAGATTTTCAATTTAAAGACTGCATAAGCTTAATTACCATGTGCATAATATACGAATATTGATATTCTCATATAGAAATTAAAATCATCAGTATAGAAATTATTGTTTCTGTAAAAATTCAAATGAATATAATTTTAAAATGTTTTACTTAAATTTTTGGCATCATTATTTACTAATCCTTAAATTTATGTATAATTTCACAAAGTTTCTTTTTCCTTTGTGGGTAAATATGTAGATTTCTGAGCGTATATTGAAGGCAATGATAGACAATTCGCACAGAACTTGTTTCTTGTGGGACCTCGTGAATAAAATAAAATCTAGCACGTTTTGACTTTTTGACTGGTCTCTTAAGTCAAAACTTACACGATGTATTCTTTAATCTTTCTACAAGATTATTTATAATATTTAAGATTTATAACATCGTAGCATATTCTAAGGTGTGTGCAAAAGTTCTACCCGCTTTTAGTGTACGCGAACAACATAAGAAGAGCAAACAACACAAAATGGAATTCACCTCCATAATCACCATTACAATCGATGACCTTTTGCCATCTTTCTGATATTATTTCAATCCCACGCCAATAAATGTCCTGAGGTTACCTTATCTCGCTTAAGAAAATTGGAGACCAACGTAAGTGTCATGTGCACTAACGACCCCATATATATGGATCCGTATGGGTCTTAAATATGTTTGTGTGCCCCAACCAAAATTTTCCCCTACATCTCGCTCAAGAATGGAACACTGATGTTAGTGTCATATGCACTAACGTGCGCTAACGAATATATAAGATTTCCTTGTGAGAGCTTTACCGAGAGCTGCGGGAGAGTTCAAGTTGCCCCCGAGTTCTCACTTCTGTCTTTGGTCCTATTGGAGCACTAACGTTAGTGTCATGTGGACTAACGTGCACTAAAGATGCAGTAACAAATGATCTGATCTTTCGTAAGATCAGGAATTATTTCTTGGATAAAATGACCCATCTCTGGAAGACTGATTTCTAATATTTAATGATGACAAACCAAGAGAATGGCACAGCCAACTTAT